>JAODFY010236721.1:0-10085 GCA_027580055.1 Paracaudina chilensis | reverse complement strand
TCATTAATATTCATGACCAGGATACTAAAAACAATAGGACACAGGAGGGTGGCATCTTTCAGTCTGATATATTGATTTATTTCTGAGATTTAGTGTTTTAAAGCTATTTTGAGTGATTACAAAAACATATCAAGTATGGGACAAGTGGTTGCAAAGACATTTTAAAAGCCCTGCCTACTCATTAATATTCATGACCAGGATAATAAAAACAATAGGACACAGGAGGGTAACATCTGTCAGTCCAACATGATATTATTTCTGTGATTTTATGTTCACAAGCTATTTTATGTGAAACCATATAAAGTATGGGACAAATGGTTGTGAAGACCTTTAAACACTTTACTTTAAGTCCTGACCACTCATTAATATTCATGACCAGGATACCAAAAAGAATAGGATGCATCCATGATGACATTGATTGAACATAAGAAGTCATGTCATAAAAAATTTGAAACATTTGCCGGCAACTGGGACATTCTTTACCTCGCTAGCATGTTTTGTAAAGGTGTCGGACAGCGATTGATGCATGAGGAAAGTTTGTGGATGGCGTTGCGTGTAAGCAATCTCAAGGACCAGAAAGACAAAAGCGATTTGGCCCAGGAAGGCCTTTAGGAGGGTGTACATCTTGGCTTGCGCTATACGCTTCTGGCGGGCCTTTTCCACCCTCTTCGACGGAGGTGGATGGTAGTAGCGACTGCTTCGAAGCTGCTGAAAGGGTATTTCCAGGTTAGCCCCTTTGTAAATCACTGCAAGATAAAGAACATGGGTTCTACATCAGTCACGTTGTAAAAACAGCCACTAGTAGGATGACCAGTAATAAGCTTTTAGCATTTTAATTAGGAATCAATGTTGCCAATTTTCTTGGGCCACAACTGGCCAAATTGATCTGATATGAAGTGAATAATGAGTCTGTTTTCAAGAATATTTGATGATTTTTTTTTGCATGACAACCTTTCGTTTCCCAGAATTGAAGAACTACACATATTCATAGAATTATGTCCAAGAGACTAATGGTCAAATTGCTGTAGGGCTCTGTGTATCTTCTCTATAAATATTAACAATTGGAGTCCCATCACTATCAGTCATCAAGAATGTCACCCCCCCCCTCACAGCTACAGTTCAAGTTGAGAAAGTAGCCTTTGCTTTAAAGCTGTACATACCTTCTCGAGCATTCACCACGCGACTAGATCTGAGTCCAATCTTGTCGTGGGTGTGCGAGGGCAGGAGAACAGCAAAGAAGGCCGCCAGCAGGACCACTTTGATCGGCTGGGTGACGATGATGCTCTGGAGGATGGAGATGAGCATGGCCACCAGCCAGTCGATGGATTGCTGTTTGCCATACCGGAGGCCGTAGAGGATGATGAAGAAAGACGAGACCAGACAGGTGAAGACCACCAGGGCCCAGGAGATGTAGATGGACCACCATGGCAGGCAGCCCCTGAACTAAAAAGAAGAGCAAATGTACAGGCATTGAGTGAAGCATATTAATGTTGCCGATTGATCAATTACAGCAATATTCAGGGTTTGAGGACTGAGTATTACTCTTCTTTCACCAAAAAAGTGATTTTGCCATTCCCTTGTAAGTTACGATTAAAGAATCCCTGAATCTTCCACATTGTAATTCGCACTAATTGCCAAGAAATAAGGCCATAACTATACGAGCGTTGCATTTTGTCGCTGAACCTTTGGGCTGAACTGGACCTGAGATGGTATATACCTTATTCATCTTTTTGAAGTATATAATAGGTACAGTAAGTTTTGTTGCAGATTATGAATCTTTCATACATTGTCACCCTATCTATATATGTATAATGATACCGTCCCAGTAGCACTGTGTGTTTACCTAAAGGCTTAGTTGTGGTTAGATGGGCAACTGCCTAGGTCTAATTGTTTTATCACTTCTTGTTAAAAGATTGGCTAGTGTAAATTTCTGTGGCAGTCAGCAATTGTGAATGTTAGCTAGAGCTGACCGCCATCGACAACCGTAGCTACTTCACTGTTTATGTATAACATAGAAAGGAAATTCCTATGTTATACATAAACAATCCCACCATATTTATGTCTGAACTCAACCTTTCTCCCTCACTCTCTTACTCTCTGTGATGTAAATAAACCAACCTCTTCATATTTCTCTGATGGCTTATCCTCTTCTTCATCTCCTTCTTCCTCTTCTTTAGCATCTTTCTCCTCTTTGTCGTCGTGTTGCCATCCGTGAAGAGACAGAACCCTGTCCAGTTTCCTGCTGGTCCTTTCATTCATTTTGACATCTGTGAGCTGGGCTTCCGACGGAGCCTTCGCCCCCCGGTGTAAGTTATTCATCCTCCCGCTAAGATAATCCTGAAAATTCATGAAAAAAGAGACTCCACCGACATTTTTGGATCCTTCAGATGCCCTGGGCAGTAACCTGTGATCGAGCAAGTCATCAGAATCCCACCCTTCTTGCACCTGGTTCCCAGAGTCATATCCAGTAGATTCACTGCTCCGGCCGTTCACTTTAGCGTCCTTATGAGACGAGACATCCACAATCCCATTCCCAGCTAGATTTTGGGGCAGAATTTCCTGATTTTCTTCATCGGTTTTGTCCAAACTACCATGTATCTCTAATTCACTCCGTGATTCAATTTCTATCTGGATGTCAACTGAAGGTTTGCCATCATCTCTGGATGCACTCGACTGAAGTACTTGATGCGAGGACTCTTTTGGATAAACTTTAGTAGCTGGATCTAATTTGTTATTTTCCAGTAAGCTTTTGTTTCCATCCACATCCCCAGTAATATTTTCTTCCACAATTACATTTGTTTCTCCCATTTCATTAATATCTTTGTTCATTTCACCAGAGTTTGTAACTTTCTCCTTTTTCCTTCGACCATCTGCAACACCTGCTTCATCATTTCCAGCTACGTCTTTCTCCTCGACAAGTTGTCTCTTTCTTGCTAAAGGCTTTTCTGAATTGGATTGATCCAGTTGCAAGGCTGATTCAGAAATATCTTTTTGAGAATTATCCACATTTTTCACACACATAGAATCAAAAATCGGATTTGGAGGTGTTAGGGTGGAGTGTTTTCGCAATACAAGAGATTTCCTTGGATCCAAAGAATTAGAAGAGGATTGGTCAAAATATTCATCAGGAGTCCTCATCCCTTGATCATCCTCGCTGTCAGAGAAAGGGTTCAAAGCCCAACTTCCATTTGAAAAGAAACTCCTACAGCTTTGATAGAATGAAGAGATTATCGAATTTGCAGAGTGAAGAGTTACCTGACTGAAGGATGAGATGCTGAACTCATATGAGGAAGTTGATTCTTGCCGAAAGCTCTGACGTACTCTGGCATTCCGGAATAGCTCAACGATTGCATAGTTGATGGGGAAAGAGACCAAGCTGGCTTCCACACCGATCACCACGCTGCTCCAAGAGAGACTGAGGGAGCCAAGCGAGATGTTTCTGTCAACAGAGGAATACTCCTCGGGTACGCCGTAGAAGATGATGCTCATCAGCATGGCGGTGATGACGATGCAGAGACAGCATGCCGTCCTCTGGAGGCGAGTGAAAATGCTGTGCGCCGGACGAAACACCACTGACACCCAGAGGTGGTAATCTTTAATGTCGCGCTGAACCTTTGATATGAAGAGCTGACGGAAATGTGTGAGTTCTTCTTCGGTGGCGGCAGGAAACGTCTTGTCCAGGGAGTGGTCTCCATGACTGATGCCCAGCCATGACTGACAGAGGAAGTACCACCAACCATTGCTCTGGAGGTCGTGGACGATGATACGACTGATGAACCTGGGAAAAAAATAATTTGAAGAATTTAAATTGGTGTCTCGCTTTCATTTTAAGGCAGTCGGTGAAGAATGTGTAAAGATTCCTGAAACGTTTATGCAAGGCTAATATTACCTGGGGATTTAGGATCAAGAGTGGGGCACCACGTGGGCTGGGGAACATGGTCGATTTTATGCCCTCTTCTTCTTCTCATTTTATCAACACATATGGAACCAGCATATGCAGAACCAGCCTTAAATTGGTAGTTTTCAAATATTGAATGACCCTATCTAGAAATATAAAAAAGTTCAACAAAGTGCACAAATGCTTCTGTTGAAAAGCCATGATAGTTTACATAGCCTCATTGTTTGAATTTAAGTCGTCTACAAAATGCATGTCACGAAGCAACAAAATTGTGTGCGATAGAATTGCAGGGACAATATCGCAGATGACTCACTGGGTCGTGTAAATGCGGCATAGAGAATTAGTATCTTACCATTCTGGGTGAGGACCTGAGTTATCATGCCATAGCCTTATCGATGTCAGTACCCCAAGACTCTGGTCGGTGGAGATCATGAAGGAGTCTATACTGCCCCTCTGTAGGACCGACCTATGGGGGGCAGTGAGGACGTGGGGATAACTGGCCCCTTGGGTGCCATAGATGGTGGCAGTGACAGTTGCAGAGGTACCGGATCCTCGTCTCATACCAGTGAGAATGGTGACGTGGTACTGGTATTGGGCTTCCGGGTCGTTATCAGCCAGGTTGATCACCTCATCCTACCATGGAAACCAGAAATCAAAAAGGCTTTAGTGGTCTGATGCCATTGGTGAGATTTTAATTACTATAGTTAAAAAAATTCAATGTTATATGAGATATCACCAGAAATATGGCTGGTTGTGGCATGGAGTAACTGGCAGCCCTGCTTCACAGAAACCTGGGAATGATGATTTGCATTTACCTCAAGTTCCTCCTGCTTGTCTCTCTTCCGAGCCCAGTAAGCACAGACAAAGAACACAAGGAAGATGCAGAGGACAGTGGCAGCCGTCACCGGATTCTCAAAGAGTTCCGCAAACAGGAGGATGTCCTTCCTGAAATCGATGGCGTTTGGGAGTGGCACGCACATGCCCGCAAACGATGAGAGGTGGGTACAGATGCAGTGGATGCGGCTTAGGTCCGTGACAGGGCCGACCTGGGGGCAAAGAGTGGGGGTTTGCTTGTGAAGATATTGTTGTGTAATCATACGTTTCACCTATTATTTACATAAACCTTGTATATATGCTTTTATTGAGAAAGTGTTTTGGCCTAAAACTTGGACCACCTCCAAAAAACTATCATCGATTGTGCTCCAAGTAAGATTATAGGGGTGAAATTTGATACTGGTCCAAATGTACAAGACAACTAAAATATGCACTGGAGGACAAGTCAGTCTGACAGATGACTAAAAAGATATTTCTTTCAGTAAGAGCAATTCCTCTGAAGAAGTAAAAACTAAGAGTTGGCATTGCTAAGTAAGAGTTTATATTGCTAGTTAAAAGGTTTGCATTGCTAAGTAAGGGTTGTCATTGCTAAGTATGGTTTGCATTGCTATATATAAGGGGTTGGCATTACTAAGTTTTGGTTGCAAATAGATTACTGCTTGTTGTATTGGTATCAGGCAGCTTTTACACTGTTAAGTGATAAAGTCCACAAAGAAAAACTTTCTTACAAAACATAACACGACAATTCATTTCATACAACCCCCTGGAAGAATTAATGTTTATTGTCCGATCTAGGGATAAACAAGAATAGGCAAGCTGGTCAGTGCAATGGATGGTGGGTAATCAAGAAGGGTACGAATCAGACCTACACAAATTATTTACACACTAAAATTGGCTGAATATGGTAAGATACATCATGTTCAATATGAAACAAAAAAGATAGAGGGAGTTATTTCACCTTGTTTACATGCTACCATGCTAAACTAAATTTATTCAACAATTTTACAACAAAAAATGTAAAACTTAGTTCTCCCGGTACGGATGTTTGCTGCTAGTTTTGATTAATCACAGCAATAGGTAATAGGAACCATTAACGGGCTAACTGAAACATCTCTAACCCCTCCTGTTCACTTCATAACAATGAACTCACTCGACAGCCGTCGGAATCCCAGTTCTCAGTCTCTGTATCCCAGTACAAGCACTGGGGGCTGTAGACCTGTATTGTCACATTCCACTCTGCCGACCAGTTGTAGGTACCATTCACTTGGACAGTCAAATAGTAACTCCCCTCCTCAGGAATAGTATCACCGTCAAGAAGTACCATGTATGGGTCAGCAGTGATATTTGTGGTCTCGTTCCATTCCACATGAGGGGGGTTTCCTACAGGTAAATTGAATGTATAGAGCCACGGTTCGGTGATGTTGTGTCCACGAGTCATCGTGACATTAATATCTGGTTTCTCTTCAACATCAGGATCAACAGTATTCTGGACCTTAAATTTAATAACGATATAGAACATTGCATCGCTGACATTGAATCCAAACAGTTTGTCCCCCCTCTCAGAGTTGAGCAGTCCGTCCAATGTCACATCTTCCTCGTCAACATGATTGTCCAAGAAAAGGTCAATACCATCCCGCAAACCGGTGATTTCAACACTTCTGTTTCCCCCTTCAATCACATCCAGTGCCGTGACATCGCTTGTGATTGCTTCAGCGCCTGCCCAAGCATAAGGATTTTCCAAAAAGTGATGCATCTGGAATTTGAAAAATAGGTTTTGAATTCCAGTAAGTAATTTTGGCTAGAAAGATTTTGAAATTCTAGAGATGTTTAGTCCAAAATAAACTCAGATAGTAAATTTTCATGTAAGATTGAGTAAACTGGGTATTCAGTCCCATTTACCTACACTGAAAAATAGCCTGATATTGAGAATGGTCATGTATTACATTGTTGTTGTTTTTAGTCTTATATCTGAATACTTTACATTTTCCACTGCTTTTATTGTATAGACAAAATAAATTATATGAATGAAATTTTTGTATTCAATATCATTAGATTTAATAAACATAACAAATCTTTGTGGTTTTTTATTCGCCTGGCAGGGTTTCCAACCCAATTAAGATATCAAAGTTGATAAACTTCACTCTTTTAATACCACAGCATGATATATACTATATGTACTGCAAATAACCCTCCAAAAATCACAAATCTTACGTGGGTATCCAAGATGGCATCGTATGGTGTACCGTCTTCACCTTCAGAAAGTGAGTCCAGCGCACTTCTGAAGTCCACCGGTAACTTGATGCATGAATCCTTCCCGGGGACCTGGAATAGCTTCCCGTCCATCTCCCATCTTTCAAGCCGATTGAGTATCACCTTCACTTGGTGCGTTTCCAGGACAATCTCCTCCTCCCCGGGGACTTTGTTGAGCAGGATGGCGCCCTCTATCATTTTTAAGGTCTCCATGGACTTTAGGCTCACTTGGCGTGTCTGAAGCCGATGGTGAATAATGTAGACTTTGTTAAGGCTTGACCCTATCCTAAGTTATGATCCATTAATTATAAATGATGACTGCCTGTGATAGGTAATCATTATGGGAAACCTCTGCATATAGGTGCCAAGGTTGCACCAAATCCAATTTGGCAATGTCAAGTTACGGTGCTTAATGTTGTAAACCAGATGTTGAGATTTCTCATTAACTATGGGGATACTTCTCAGTAACTATGGTGATACTTCTCAGTAACTATGGTGATACTTCTCAGTAACTATGGTGATACTTCTCAGTAACTATGGTAATACTTCTCAGTAACTAAGGTGATACTTCTCAGTAACTATGGTGATACTTCTCAGTAACTATGGTAATACTTCTCAGTAACTATGGTGATACTTCTCTTACTTCTAAACATAGTTTGGGAGTGTTAATCTCTTTGAAACAACTTTCAATCCAACTTTTACAACTGATTCATTGATAACACTTTTACACCTGATCATCAATAATATGCACCTTCACACTACATGCTCACATCTACATAGATAGCACCTACAATCCTCGACAAAAATACATTGGACAAACCCCGCTCCCCGGATCAATGTTGCAGGTTTTGAACACATTTTGGTACAATATTGAATCGGGAAAGGGGGGCGCGCTGATGGCAAAATTTCCAAAAGTCCGCTGGCTAATGACTATTTTGTCCAATCATTTTTGTCGAGGATTGTAGACTTTTTTTAGGAGAGAATTTCTCACCTTTGGCTCTCAAATATAAAACAACAATAGCTAACAACATGGCAGGATTCTCGCAATCTCCTGGCTAATGCCAACCCTGAAAGCCATGGGTTAAAAAAAAAAATTCCCAGGTCAATAAAAAAAATCTGATCTGGAAAAGTCTCATTTTTTATTTTTATATACTAACTTATTATTATTAAAGTCAAATTAAAATTATTAACCCTTTTTATGGATGCTGTTTATTCCTTTAATAAAGTTGAATTGTATCATTCAAGAATACTGAACTAACCTGGTGCTCTATGTCCTCCTGGGAAAACCCCCTCAGCCACGACATGACCTCCACAAGGAACGGCTGTCTGATTGTGATGTTACTCGTCACCTTTGTTAATCTATATATTGCATTAAATTTCTGGGACAGTCCCCTGTGCAAAAGACAAAAAAAATTGTCCCACTTATCAATATAAATATGATTGGACATACAGTTGCAAAGATATTGACATTTTTAAAATTGTATTTAAGCCATGTACACTCATTAATATTTATGAGGTGAGATTATATTGTCATGTAGCAATGTATGTACCAAGTATGAGATTGTCCAACTTACGGTTGCAAAGATATAGACATTTTAAAAATTTAGCTTGAATCCCCACCCACTCATTAACATTCATGTCATAAACAATAGGGCCTATCCATTACTCATGGAGCATCTATCAGTTCAATATGTTGGTAATTCAATGTATCCATTCTTATATTTGGTGTTTACAAGCTATTTTGAGCATTTTAGCTTTAAGCTCCACCCACTCATGAACATTTTAATAATGAGGTGAAATTTCTTTGTCATGAGGAAATGTACTGCTCATGAAGAAATTTGGCTCATCATCTAACATCACCACACTAAGTATGAAGCTAATTGCATATCAGGTTGTGAAGGTATGAACATTTTCAATAATTTTACTTAAAGCCCCGCCCATGCAAAAATAGGACACATCTATATACTCATCATGGGGCATGTACCTGTTACATTGATCCAACATGTCTTGTTTATGGGCATGCCATCACACATACACACATGCATACACACATACACACACACATGCAAACAAACACACACAGGTGCACATTACATTCAGTGCGAGGACTTCATTGAAATTTCCTTTATCCTAACCTAATAGACCCTAACCTTGAAGATACCCTAAGCTTTGTTCGTCTAAGTTCCGATGTGCAAGTCCTTGGATGTAATTACCCTACATGTCTACAAATGTTTGCATGACATTCAGCCTGATGACCTGACTGAAATTTCCTTCATCCCAAGTTTGTTTGTCAAGTGAGGACTGTTCATCATGCCTTAAAGAACCTACAGTGATACTAATATCATGCCTTAAAGTATCTGCATTGAGATACTGCTAATATCATGCCTAAATAGCTGCAGTGATACTATTTGCAATGCCTTAGATGACATGCAGTGACACTGTTTTTCATTTCAATATAGAAACCTCACCTGCATATATGGTTAGACTTCCATGAAAGAAGAGCCTCCTCTAAATCAAATATAGACTTAGATTTCACCAATAAATTACACTGGTCGTATTGTGGAGTATCCTGTGTGGACAGAAATTGAAATGGAACAGCATAGTTGATTTATAGAAATATAGTCCACTACCACTGTATATTGTGACAATCATGAATCTTTCTGATTGGCTTTACAAAATTTTAACTTAAAGTTAAGTCCTACCAGTGGTGTCGCCAAAGAGGTGGGGCAACTTTTGGACAACCGGTCAATTTCAATTTCTAAACTTTTAAACACACAATTATACATAGTATAGTGTTAACGAAATTGAAGGCCATAGTATAGTGTTTACGAAATTGAAAGCCATAGTATAGTGTTTACGAAATTGAAGTTTATGACATTGAAGGTTTACAAAACTGAATATATATATATATACATTATATATATATATATATATATAAACAGCTAGATTTACCGCTATGTGTGTGTGTGTGTTAGACAATTAGCTTTGAATTTAAAACACAAAACACAAAATTCAAATGAAATGTTTTCTAAAACTTTATTTGCAGATTGAAGAACATCCAATTTTTACCAGTTGTCAGATAATGTCCTATCACTCCAAACAG
>JAODFY010236710.1:0-10086 GCA_027580055.1 Paracaudina chilensis | reverse complement strand
GGAGTGAGAACAGCTTGCAAAAATACTGAGGTTGCAACCTCAGTATTTTGACCTAACCTAATTTTAACTTAACTTTATTTTATTTTAATTTGACCTTTTTTTTTTTTATATCGGACTGGAAAGTGGGGGGGATATTTGTGTAGACCATCCCCCCTTGACCAAAAAGTGGGGGGATATATCCCCCCCCCCCCGGGATGTGCGCCCCTGTTTTAGGGGGATGTTTTAACCCCAAATAAAATCTGATAGTATACCTATAACAGTTTCTTTATTTTGATGTTTACCAATCATCAAGCAGGAAACCATGTCTAACCCTTACTCACCAGGAACTTGAAAGAATGTCATACGCTGCGTCTGTCCGTCTACCTTGGGCAATGTGTCGACAGAAACTAAGTAGCCTTCATTACTGCCTGAACTAGGGGCTAGGCCGCATATACAGTCATAGTAAAAGGTTCTCTCCTGTTCATGAGAAATACAAATATATAATATATCCTGTCCATGTGGTTAAGTTCCATGTGTAGCTCAATATTGATTGTAACCGAAATCGAAAGTATGCTCTTTATAATGATACTAACAAAATTACTATGGAATATTGTATTTTTACTCTTTTAATTAGGACACTTGGACATTTTTGCCCAATTTATGCCCAACAGTTTAAGTTTTCTAGGTGAATATGTGGTTTCATATTATTATATCCCACTTGATGTCTGACAACTTAAAACAACGCTATACCATTGTTTGCTGACCACCATTAATTAATGTAGGCCTGGCATTGAAAGTGTCATAAGCAGTTGCACTGATATTGATTATTGATATTGATGATTGATATCGATGATTTATAAATGTATGGTAGGCCTATACACTAAAAATCAACGTTTCCGATAATTAAGAGATATTAGATATTAATTCTAACTTGATTTAATGCATTGTTTTACACTTAATTATAGCGTATATATACCAATATCACTTTAATAACGGAAGGAAGACATTAACTTACATTACCGTTGATAGAGCACTCATTTGGACTGACAGAGCACGTGGTCAGGTTTGGCTGAATCTCCCAGAATTGACAATAATTGGTACCCAAGTCAGTGTACGTCTTGCCATGCAGAGCAATGCGAATCCCTTTAACTCCTGAGACGCCTAAATATAATTATATAACAATTTGAATGAGTAAAAGATCCGGTATAAAAAAAAATGAAATATGGTTTGGATTTTCATGGGAGGCGTATAATTAATTACACATCCAACTTACAGTGATTAATGCGGTAGGTAGCAGATCGTATACTGTGGGACTAGACCATGTGACATATTATAAGTTATTATATTGTCTGATTGAACGGAGAACATATTGCGATTATCAGATTATTGCGATTAACAAAATATTGATAAGAGACGATAGACCCTCTTTAAGGTTTCATTGTTACAGCCTTGTACATGTAAACCAATATGAAGTTGATTCATCGTAACTGGGAGCTTTCAATACCGTGCTACGAAACACACCTTACAAGTATAAAGAAATCTTGATGACTGCCTGCAGACGTTAATATGTAGTCAATAAGCACTTTCATGATTGCGTAATGAGATGATAAATATATCCAAACATTTGAATCCATCAGTGAATTCTACATTTTTCTAACGTTCGGAATACTTTCACTTACAATGGAAGTGAAATAATAAAAGTAAATTAATAAAACTAACCCGCTCTACCAATTCTGAAAGTAATATTAGCACAGAGTTTTTCCGACAGTCCATCCTCGTTGGCGGTACTGTAGAAGGATACATTAAAAATTACTTTCGCTGGAAACGGTCCGTTTGATGGCGTCGTTTGGTAGAAACGCGGACATTCCACTGAAGAGGAGAACGGCATATTGAGGTGAGTGATTAAAGGGTACTCCTGAATATATCTGAAAATGTTGGCTACAACATTTTGGATTATCCATATTTGGTTGGAAAAATACGTGTCTCCCTTACCCGACTTGTCATCCCCTTCAGTGCCTACACCATTATGTGTGCCACATAATGTCAGGAAGGAAAACCATCATTAGTGGAATAACTGGAATGTTTAATTTAAGCACATAGCAGATTTAGTGTGTCGCACAATTAATGGAATGTTTAATCTAAGCACATAACATATTTAGTGTGTCACACACTTAAAATGATAATCACACCCAACGGACTAAAGGATGCATCTATATATATAAATCATGTCACCATAATGTTGGGCGGCAATGAAGAATTTATATTAAAGCACATCAATTATTTGGAACGAACACGCTGTTGGCTTATATATTTTCGCATATAGCATACAAGGAGGTATATATGTATTATGTTTACAATATAAAGTATGTTGTGAAGAAAAATAAATTGTATAATTGTATAGTTATATATTTTAAATGCTGATAAGGTTTGATGGAATAAGCGTATAATTTTCCGTTTGGGTCGCCGCCGAGGGGTTGGGCGGGGTTATCTGGCGCAACTGCACCGTATGCCCACCAAATGAGATTTAAAATGACTTACATGTACGGGATGATGCCACCCCTGTCCCGCTGACATATTGTGCTCCCCTTATTGCCCCTATACTTTGACTGACGACACCACTGTAATTCTGGACACTATTGTTCTACTTGATCAAACAGTTTTCGTCGTATTTTCTTTTAGTAACTTACTAGCACTTTTCAATTTGTCGACACTTCTTTTCAAGTTGCATCCATTCTCTATCCATTGTTCGGTCCCCGGCTGAACCAAAAAAAAAAAAATATCACGATGGTATATTTATCCCCAACGGCGAGTATTTGAAAAAAAGTCATAACAAGACGAACACAAGATATATGTGACAGACACCCAATGGTCCCAGCGCCATCTTTATATCTTCTTTAATCAATTTAGGTCAGGGAATATAGTGATATACCCACCACAAATTGAAATAGAAAGTGTTTTTTCACTCCAAATATGTGACATACTTTTAAAGTCACCGAAAATACAAGGAGGGCAACATGGTATTTTTCAAGATGGCCGCCAAAATATTTCACTAGATTCCCTGGCCCTTGTTGTTGTGATAATAACATGTTGGATTTATATGCCTAAAAAATGAAGAAAAGAAGATTGCGCAACAACAACGGCATCACTTAGGGTACACATATTAAATTGTCTTTGTTTTCTGATAATTGAATTTCTGATTTTTTTGTTGATAATTGGAAGATGTGGACAAGCCCGACAAATGACACAACTATAACAGAGCCTGTATAGTTGTTAACAAACAGGAATGATCTCCATCACACTGTTTAAATAACAGCATATACTACGTATATATGCATATAGTTGCCAAGATTATTCAAGGGCATGCGAAAGGTACGTATACAGGACGAAAGGCCTATATACCTATTATATGCTTCGATTCCAGTGACGGCGCCAGACTTGAAGATCTATCTAGGGGGGAGGAACAATGATTATAAAATCTGGGGGGGGGGAGTTTGTGGAAATATCACACTGCCCATGCCTCCACCCTCCCCCGTAGCGCCGCCTGTGACCGCTGTTCCTTTTACCCAACGTTATATAATACCGAGCAGTGCATGGCACAAAATACTAAATCTGGAGGATTAAGCTCCTGTAGCACTTTACAGTAAATTTGTAGCAATTGGACATTACGTCATATGAAGTCCATGAGCAGTTCTGTAAACATGAAAGGCGTTCCGTGGCTGTATCCGCTAGAGTTGACATGAATCCAACAAGCACTAAAATAGTATTGCTGCATGTTCTCTGAAATAAAAATATAAATATAAAAGTGACTCTTACCGTGAGGTATGTTATTCCCTCCGAGGATTATAATAAAGATTCCACAACTCCGTTAAGCAACATTTCTGAAGGATATAAACCACCCCACATCCCCCTGAAATGCCCGCCTATAATTGAAATTCATATCACACATATTTGTTTTTAAGTATTTGAAAAACATGTTAAATAAGGGACAATGATTCTGTACGCAATAGTTTGGGTGAAAATGCAATTTATGCCCTAAGTGATCAACTTGTTTGTCTGTTTTGGTTTATGTATTCCCCACTTTGAATACAGATTAACAACAAATAATATCTCAGGTTAACGATAATAATAACAGAAACAGAAAAACATTACACAAAACAAGAGAAACAGAAAATGGTGGAACAACCAAATGGAAACCAGAAGAAATTCGTTCACATTAAAACGTCGTATCACTTCCACAATAATATTACCACGAAAGTTTCCCACTGGCACGACATATTGAAAATGAAACCTAAATATTTAGATACACCATATTAAGGGTGACAAAATGCAAATTTTCATAGAGAAAATTCAATAATTTTGATCAATTGACATTGTATGATTTTCTAATTTAACAAGAAAATTAAACCAAAAATCTTACGTTGGCAATATTTTGGTACGAAATGCAACAAGAGACCAAGGGCACTATGTTTCCTTGCGTATGGGTATATGACAATGGCACAATATTATCATAGCAAGATTGGGCTAAAATAGTCCAAGTAATTGTGGTCCCACATGTTCCCATAACTAACCAACAGTATAGTAGCCAACACTTTTGTGATCACAAATTGTGTCAATTAACCCCCTTGACATTTTTGATCGGAAGACACTTTTGAGATCTGAATGTGGCGTCGAAAATGTAAGAAATATGTAAGTAAGTAATACTTTTTTTACCATTATTTGACCGTTAAGTTTGATCAGCAGGTACCTTTGAGATCTGAATATAGCATAAAAACTGTAAAAATCCAAACTTGTTTTTGTTGCCCGATTTTTTCTTTACTCTGCCAAGAACTATTTTTTTACCATTAATTGACCTTTGTTTTAAACAGCACAAACAATTCAATAACCTAATCAAGTCAACATTATTACTATTACACCACACTGTAGCAATGTAAATTCAATAATAAAATGTTTATTGGTGGATCATCTTGGCATCCGTAGTATCAAAACAGAGCCAAAAATTAGGCAATATTGGGCTACCATACAAAAAGGGTTGAAAATCTCTTTGGCTACAGTGTGCAGTTTAAGTACACAAGTACACAAAATTTGGACTTTCACTGACACACTTTTAAGGGCAATAGAGAATATTCCACATTGCCTTCCACTCTTACGAAAGGTCAAAGGTTGTGTGACCATAAAGACTCTAGACATTCCAAGTGGTTTATTACATTCCATTGTTAAGTAAATTATTAGTAATGATACAATTAAAGCAGTATGATGTCCTGAACTATAAGGCATGATTGTATTATGTATGAAGTCAATTTCCAAAAGGGGATTTTTGTTGCCCTTGTCTCCCACCAAAAATTGTTCTTTACCATTATTTCACATGACGATAACTTTGAAAATATTTCCCAACCCCATTCACAACTTGTCCCAAAGCATCAAACGTGTCGGAAGATGGCACTGGGACTTATTGCATTTTTGGCGTTTTCTGTTTATTGACCATAACTGGATTTACGTGACCTTTGTGGGAACCAAAAACAATAGGGCACCCCTTTTCACCATGGCGGGTCTATAGGCCAAGTATGGCTTCCATACACCTTTCCCATATAGAGTTAGAGTGCTCCCAAGCTGCACACATGCACACACATGCACACCTGACTACATAGGTTCCTTTTGCTAACACAAGGAACCAAAAAGCGACTACACATTGTAGGATACGCCATGTTCGTCAAGAAATTAAGGCATCAGGGAATTATTTCACATCATTTACAGGCTACAAAAGGAAATCCTAACTGTGTGCCCTTCCTTCTGAAACTAATGTTTAGCAAACTGGGTGGATTCAACAAGTTTACAGAAGAATTCAGGCCACATGGTAAATGTACGAGTATTCGCTGCTGTTCTCACGGCAAAACAGCATATTTGTACATGCGTTCCTGTAACTGTGAATAAGCTAATTAAACTGCCAATGTTATTAAATAATATTTTGTGAGTCCTGTTATAGCCTACATCTCTAGGTTTAGGTAAATGGAATGAAGCATTTTAACAGGTGTCAGACACTTGACAGGACAGACAACCAAAATAAGCTTTTACTGGTTGTTCTTCGGGACTATACCATACTTTTTATCTTACAATGTTAGAGGTGTTAGAAAATATTGGACAATCAGAAACACTTGTCGATGTTATTAGTTGTTTTTATGACATGATTGCCGCCAGTGCCCTTAACTGGCTCTCGCAGCCCATTTGTTGATTACAAAGGTTCACATTAGAGAAGAAGAGACTTACGTAAAACAGCCTCGTTCTTTCTCACATCAAGTTTCCTTATTATCTGGGCTACTTCTGGGTCCTGGTACATGTCAAAGGCCAAGTCATCCATCGGAGAAATAAAATCAGGGCTAATGAAGAGAGACAGAAAAAATTATGTGAGAACCACAGAACTATAACACGGAGAATGACATCAAGCAAAGGAAACAGAAGCACCAATAACACTGAGTTGGTACGGCAAGAATGTTCTACGCGTAATACAAATACTGAGATAAATGGCAAAACTTCAATAACTTAACAAGATTTGTTATAAAATAGTTGTTCCTTGTTGGCGGTTATCACACTTACCACAAACAGCAATATTGGAAATACTATTGTGATATTGGAATTGTTTTTCTTTGGGAAAACTATTAAAATATACCCGTTTACTAACGTTAAGAATGTACATAAAGCACCAGCCTTAGCTGTATTTTGCCGTATTAGCAAGAGCGCCCTCACATTTGGCTTGCTTCAATCGATTAAATGTGGGCAATAACACTGTCGTCATTCTCCATGTTCTATTTCTGTGGTGAGAACTAATTGTTACCATGACACTGTCTTTAAAACTGGAACCAAAAAAAATCACAATGCTGGAATTCTGAAATGGCTTAAAGGTAGCTAGGCTGCCAAAAGTAACATTTCATGTTCGGTTCATTTGCCAAATCTGAAACACTTCCATTGAAGGTTTCTAATGTTGTGTCAACTTTAAATGCAGTTACAAACACTACAGCAAGACCAGTTTACCATTATGCACAATAAATGATTAATCTGTGGTTTATGTGTGACACACCAAAACTCACATCAATTTGCTTCACTCTCCAAACCTTTAATATTTTCACACTGTGAATGACAAAATAAAATTATACAAAGTGGTGGGAAGTCATCTGCAATTGAATTTGAAAATTTATGCAATGGTTGTAGCTTTTATAGTTCCCAATTTTATGTCTTGCCAACTCCCCAGTTTATCTCGAGAATTACAGTTGTTGTTATGCATTTTCTTATATTATTATATATAATTATGTCTTATTTATGTATGTATTGATGTACTTATTTATGCATTATACATTTTGTATATTTCAAGTGGGAATCACAGCTTGAGAAATTCTTTGCATGAGAAAATGTTTACTGTGATTTTTGTTTTTCTTGGAAGTCTTTTAGCATTAAGTGAGATTAGAACAAGGTATTTATCAAGATCATGAAGATTTAAATTATGAAATTGATCAGAAATCAACCAAATGGCTGGTCTACATATTTCTACTAGTTACGTTGGCTGTATGATAACACTCAGTCTTGAAAAGTGAGCTCAATGATGAATTCAATAATGTGTATGACCAATCTCTTTGGAATAAATCCTTGAATAGAATTAGATGTTAACTTGTGAAGATTATAAAATGACAGTCAATCAGGCATCATCATCACATGTGGATTAATATCCAATCCCAAAATGTAATGATATATCAGGGGTTTCAAAAGAATTTGAAGCAGGGGGAAAATTCTCAAAAGTAGGGAGCGACTAAGGGGAGCGCAACCAGGTTGACGCATAGCGTACCAAAAATGCCTCCCAGATTGCAGGAAATTTGCAGGCATTATAACACAATTAAACACTTTGCAGGCATTTTAAGTTGCATCTAAAATTGTTATTTTGAGATCTCATATTTTATAAGTTTAAACCTCCAAAAACAATAAGGAAATGTTTCGGTAAAATCATTTTGTAGGAGAAAAGTTGCCGACAATTGACATTACTTTATAAGCTCTGATGCATTCGTTTTGAACAGGTAGGCCTAACTCGACCCTTGAAATAGCCCCTGCCATGGATGCTTCTGCTTGAAAACCAGGATTCATTCACTTGTTAATGGATGTTTGCAGTTGGCAGATTTTGCTTGTCATTAAATTTAATATGTTTATTGTTATGTTATTGCACATTAACTGTAAAATATGTGATAAAAATAAACAATTTAAAAAATGTGACATGTTCCTCCTTTTTGTTTACACTTATTTCTGCTTGCAACAAAATCTTTTCTTCCAAACCCAGGCCATCCTGCACCACCCATCCAACATTCTTACCTCACTGAATTAATTCTAGTTTTATTTCCCACCCAACCACACATCCCTAGTCCTACTTAAATACATGGTTTCCCATCAAACATCCCACCTCCCCACACCACTTCCTTCTGGCCCATCTTTTCCCAACGTCCCATAACCACCATACATCCCCACCCTATCCTTTGCCCCATCCTACCTTCCATCATTATACCTCACCAATGCTTCCAATCCCACCTCCCCCCATCTCCGCTCCCTCTTCAGCCTTTATCCATAACCCCATCTATGTGCCACCTAGCTCCACATCCCATGTCTGTACCATCCATTCCACATCAAATCCATCACACCGCCCTCGCCCTCCAACCCATATCCCTGGTTCCGGTTCCAGCTAATCATATCCAGACCTATGTTCTGTGCCTGCACATCGCCCAAAGTGGTTATGTTCAGCACATGAATTATATGTAACATTAAATAGCGTACATAAATAAGTATGTGTAGTGAATTACTTTATTAAAATGTCTACCGTAACAAGCAACACTCAACGGTGCACGTGGTAGCAAAATTCCCAAGAAATGCTGTATTTTTGTGGGAAAATACAACCAATAATATGCTTTACGCAACTGTTTTGTATCAAGAGTTACCCCCACTTGGAAAATTCAGGTGAGTTTGTTTTTCAAACATTTGTACGAGCAAATCAGAGATTTTGAAGCATAATCAGCAACAATGCATCGTATTATAAAAACATGATATATAAGATGGCGTTGGTTGGCTGTGTCCCCCGCAATCATTCTCTATCATGTCAGAAAACATTGCGCTAAAAACATGCCATTGTTTGCAACGTTATTTTGACTGTCTTCGTTCGCCTATGATATTTGAACCTCTAATCGCATACTTAAGTAAGCATTGCTTTCTACAACACACAAATAATGGTACTAGTTTTAGATGTAGAGTATCGTCCTTCGCAATATTATATACATAGACCATAGCATTCCATCTATCGACTAGCTGGCTAAGGCTGGCTAATAACAATGCTATTTTCAAAGATCAGTGTTCAACAATTGTTGTTTTGGTTTGATGCTTGAAAATATGTTATTAGTACAAAATCAAACTCATCCCAGATATAATAAATTTGTGATCACTACCAGTGCTAACGCAAAACTATACTGTACACGATTATTTGCAACAAATGTTATACTCAATCATGATCAACGGAATGATTTTTGACAATAACACACGATTTTTACATTAATTTTTGTGCACTTTGATGCAAGACAAGTTTAACAGTTGGCTACAAAATCGCCACACTTAGTTACTGTAAATTTTAGTCAAAATATTTTTTAAATCAGGGAAAAGATTTGCCGCCGGCCACTTTTGAATGCCCTGATATATTCGCAACCCTATAGCAGGAGGAGAATGTTTCCCAACACTGGACATGAGTCAAACTTATCAACAGCTCATGTTTGATGAAAAAAGACGTATGTAATCTGTTGTGATACACACATGGAGTTGTTTTGGTTGTTTTCGACTCCCTTTTGGAAACGCGTCAAACGATTATGCAATATCGGAAAATACCGATTACCGATTATGTTTTTCATAATCTGCCCGATTTGATACCGATTCCGATTATTTTTTAGTTTGGTAAATTAGGCCTGCATACTTACAAATGGGTACAATATTTTAAGAAACTAGTGAATTCAAAGAATCATGTGTGGGGCTGTGCTATTTTACCAAGTATATACTACACTGCTTCTCTACAGCATTATTTCATTTAACTGTTTATCACAGTAT
>JAODFY010236698.1:0-16639 GCA_027580055.1 Paracaudina chilensis | reverse complement strand
CAATTATGGGCTTCCATACAAACTGGTTGAAAATCCCATTGGCTACAGTGTGTAAAATAGCACACACTAATGTTGACCTTTAGTGACACACTTAAGTCAATGGAGATTTGGTCATTGAATTATTTTTGCTGTGTTTTGATGCTTTGGTTGCCAATAGCGTCCATCAACTAATTATTGAATTTGCATTGTCTTCAAAGTGCAATTAAAAGTTTGCAATGGTAAGTCGATATGTATCCAATCTTGGTATAAGTTGTTGATTTAGTTTAGTCGGTACACATAGGCCCAAAATTTGTGCAGCCCAATTTTTTTCGAACCCAAATTTTTTGGCCCAATTAATTATTAATCTTCACAACAAAGAAAGGAACCTCATGTATGCGTGCATTTTTTGTTTGTTTTTTCAGCAAAACACCAAAACTAGGTAACTTTTACAGGGATATTTTTGTCAATAAAAAATACACATTTTACTGTGCTGGAGGGGTGTGGGAAAGGATTGTTCTTTTTGTGGTTTTGTGAAATTTTATGGCAAATGTACAGAGTAAAATTAACTCAGAGAAGAATTTTTTTGTATCAAATTGGCTACTAGCAATATCGGTAGGACGATATGGGCAATGGATGCAAATTTTACAGATACCGATACGAGACCAATAATGCCAATATCGGCTAATACCAATACTGAAAATTGACCCAACACATATATATATATGTATGTATAAACATTTATATATATAAACATATATATATATATATGTATAAACATATATATATATAATATATATCATTACTGTCATATTGAAATGGTAGATGCTCCATGATGAGTAGATGTGCCTCATTATTTTTGTTGTTCATGCCATGAATATTTTTGACTGGATGAAATTCTTAAAATGTCAATATTTTTGTTATAACTATGTCTGATCACTTTCATACTTGGCATGGTGATGTTTAGATGATGAGTGGTACATTGTCACATGACAATGAAATTTCATTATTAATATTCATGAGTACAGCTCATGTCTGATCAGTTTCATTCTTGGTACAGTTGTTTCTGTCAAAGTACATTTTCATATTACAAAGAAATTTCTAATGAAGGTTAATAAAATCTCATCAATGGCATTGGGTCCACTGAACATTTCAGTTCTCTGGTTTGACAAGAAATTTGGCCGATTACTCAAACATTTACTGGCAAAACCAATTTACAAATTCAGAATTTGTTGTTGTTGGTTGGTACAATGCCAAATTGGCTACCGTGGGCCATCATATTCATGAATTATTCACATTCATCGTACAGGAACTGGAAAGCCGCACCCGCAGGGAGCAAGACGAACTGCTCCGTAACTACAAGGACACCATGCTACATAAACAGCAGCTAGAGGAAAGCTCCCTTCTGCAGAAACAGAACAAAAAAGTTGAACACGAGCTGAGAAAACTTAAAGGCAGGCTGTTACTAGACAACCACGCTAAACAGCAAGACCAGATCAGAGAGGTTTGTTATTTGGGGGAAGAGTAGGAGAGGTGAAATAGATCAAGAGTAGGAGAGGTGAAATTGATCACTTTATTGTTGTCACGAGCTGAGAAAACTCAAAAGGCAGGCTGTTACTAGACAACCATGCTAAACAGCAAGACCAGATCAGAGAGGTTTGTTATTTGGGGAAGAGTAGGAGAGGTGAAATTGATCAAGAGTAGGAGAGGTGAAAAATAGGAGAAGTAATAAAAATAGGAAGAGGGTACAAATGATTGTATTCTTTAACATCGTGGGGGAGCGTGGTGGCTAATGCAGTGAGGTAATGATTCAAGGACCACAGGTTTGATCACTGGCAGGATTGTCACCTTTGTGTCTTTGGGCAAGGCACTTCACCTCAATTGCCTCTCTCCACCCGGGTGTGTACATTGGACCCTGTGACAGATTAAGGCACCACGGCTGGCTGGGTGTTTAGGAGATTGTATGAGGGAACTAGCTCACATCTGTGTGCAGACAAGGTCACTGATGACCAGGGGATAAGCCGAGTTTTGTGAGGAGGCCCTCGCCCGGCCTCGATACAAGTCTATAAACCTGGTATCTTATGGAAAGGATTAACATAGGAGAGGTAAAAATTGAAAGGGTGCAGTAGGAGAGGTGAAAATAATCCCTTCATTGTTGTGGTGAATTAGAAGTAAAACAAGGTTACTGTTGGGGTAAAGAAAGATTTTTTAAATTATAAAAAATATATTTTGCTTAAAGGGTTTACATAGGAGAGGTAAAACTGGGTTTATAATTTAGGTAAATTAGAAGAATTAACCCTGTATTAATTAACAACTTTTCTGGAGTAGGTTATCCCTAACAATCCTGAATGCTCCAATAGCCCACAAGCTCACCTGTTTTTAAAATTCTTTGGGCCGATCACTGTAAGATATTGTAAGGTTCAGGTCCCAGCACAATTGGTATTGATCCAACACAAAACCAATGAAGTGTCTTGACTCTTGAAAGGTTCAGGAGGCTGTGTATCTGATCACTGTGAGGTATTGTAAGGTTCAGGAGGTCACAGGAGCCCATTTTCCCACAGGCTGACCTAGAGGGTGGTTTGGTTAGGTTCAGGAGCCCATTATCCCACAGGCCGACCTAGTGAGTGGTTTGGTTAGGTTCAGGAGGTCACAGAAGCTCATTATCCCACAGAAGCTCATTATCCCACAGGCTGACCTAGTGAGTGGTTTGGTTAGGTTCAGGAGGTCATAGGAGCTCATTATCCCACAGGCTGACCTAGTGAGTGGTTTGGTTAGGTTCAGGAGGTCACAGGAGCTCATTATCACACAGGCTGACCTAGTGAGAGGTTTGGTAAGGTTCAGGAGATCACAGCACAGTTTCTATTAATCTAACACAATGTCAATATAGGTAAGGAGGGTTTTAGGATATTAAATTAGGGGTAAGGGTCAGGCAAAATAGGAAATAGTCTGTGGTAGGACATAATCCTAGGTAGGAGAGGTAGGTGTTATATGAGGTATGTATATGCTGTATGTGTGTATGTTATGACTAATGAGGTATGTATGTTATGTGACGTATGCATGTATATATCACTCATAAATATTTTTTTTGTGTGATTCTGTATTTTTGCAGTAGATTAATGTCACTTTTTGTCACGTTGCAGGAAATCAGAAAGAGACGCGACGCGAAGGAGATGGAGCAATACATGGCACTGCGACATCATGACCAGGTGAGGTCACTCGAGGTCGGCCAGCTGGAACAGATCCAGGGGCTACGGACGGATCAGATGGAGAAGCAGTTCAGCACAGAGCTGACGAACCAGGAAGAGTACAATGTCAAATCCCAGAATGAACTTCAGAAGAAACACGCACTAGAGACGAAGCAACACCCCAAAAATGTCAAGGTGAGGCTAAAATTAGAGATTGTTAAATGCTAATTAGTGCATTATCAGTAAGGAGTTCTATGTGTGTCTAGTCAAGGAAAAAAGATCATGCTTAATGGTATTATGGATTAAATCCAAGGTCGAAAATCACCTTACCCGAATTACATAATAAGCAGAATAGGCAAGAAAGCGTCCATCGATATGTTTGGGCCATCCACTTTGCCCAATGTTGCAGAGGCCGCCTCAGCACGCAGGCAGGTTCTGATGGCCTTTGTCGATCCTGTGAATTGAAGAGGCATATTGCTTTTCCAGCTGTGCCAACTGACTCACGAATGTCTACTTTTAAGTCTCTCAGTGCATACTTTATGTTGAGGTTGTATTGTGCAGGAGTCCAGCGTTTGAATGTGGTGAAAGCAGTGACAGACTGCTAGGCACAGCACTGGATGCTGAAGCATCCAAGTCCTAGGTTCTTGCCACGGTAGAAAATGGGCACGAATCAACAAAGGTCTGTGGTAGTGTAGGATCACAAGAGGGGACAGTCACAGGTCCATGCTGGTGGGGCTGGCCGGTGATGCCAATTTATTGGTGCAGGGACTGTGAGTGAGTCGCCAATTGTGGTGATACTGGCTCTAGTGTGGCAAGCGTTGAAGCTGGTAGTGAAATGTATTTCACTGCATCCATTTGGTGCTACCTATTTATCTCTTGGGCTGAAGCCACTTCATGGTTACTAATTTCAACATGATTTATTTTATTATTTGTGATGTGACGATGTATAAGGAAAATGGTTATAGTGAGTTTGTTGAGTTGCCAACAAAAAAAGCAATGATGGCCTGTCTGTCTGCCACCCTATATACTCCACGCCATCATGTGGATCATAATTGGTGCACTTGTACCTTTTATGTTCAACTTGGTTATATATACAGCTGAAATATTCGAGCAGCTTCCATTTCATGGTAGAACTGACATGACATGATTTTAATATAAAGGTCGACGACACATGTAGAACATAGACACGTGTAGAACATTCCTGAAATTTCTGTTTCTATTATATCTATGCAAAAGTTCAGTGCCCATTGTCCATCGAACAATAGCCAACTCATATATGAGTTTTCAAGAGTGTGCATGAGCCATTCAATGTACTGTTCAATAGGGATCTTGATTTTCACAATATTTTATGATCGTGTGTAATCAGTAGTACAACCAGCGATTTATTCAAACAATCTAATCATTTCTTAGGGGACTATAACGTTGATAGTTATATTTGTTAGCTCATACTAGCTATTTTGTGATTATGCTCTCTCCCGCATACCCCACATTCCTCGATAATAAAGTTCACGGTTGTGGAGTGTAATGGATTGTGGGTAATCGAGAAGGATCAAATACCTTTAGGGTTTTCAGGAATTTAGGGTAATTTAGTGAAGCAGTATTGATTTAAATTTATCAGTCTGTTCCATATGAACTACTTGTTTAGTTTAGAAACATTTTCACTTTCAAACAGGCCAAACAGACCTCGATTAAGAAACAACTCCGCGAGACTTTGAAGGTCCAAGACAAGCAATACAAGGTGCTGACAGCCCAGATAATGCAGTCCACAAGCCGGGACAAGCAGAAGTCCATGCTGAGGCGGCTGAAGGAGGAGCAGCGCCGAAAGATGGCCATACTGGCCGAGGAGTACGGCCACAGGGCAGAGGAGATGCTGCAAACACAATCAGTGAGTACTTCATATAACGATCTATTGAACAAGCTCCACCGAAATGCTACAAAATGGGTTTTGTCAGCCAACATAACTAGGCTTCTTAGCCTAATGCACCATTCAGAAATACAGCAATCTCATCACAAGAGGAGAGGCTGCAGATACAGTCGGTGAGTGCGTCATATCACAAAATGATCTATTGATACACAAATATGTTTACAAAAAATATTCTCGATTTCACTTTCAGCTTAAACTCACAGAGGGCCAGGAGCGAGAGTGCCAGGTTCTCTCGGAGAAGCTGAAAAAGGAGATGGATCTATTGAACGACTACCAGGCCATGACCAGACACCAGCTTCAGAGCCAGCACAGCCGGGAGCAGGCCGAACTTCAGGAGCGGATCGACATCAGGAGGAAGAAACTAGAAGAGCGGGTAGGTTCAACCCTGCGGATCATCAGGGATCATAAAAGGGCTATATCCTGAAGGAGGAAATTCAGATGTGTTTTGCAAGTGTTCAGTTCATTTAACAAAAATCCAAATCTCTGATGAAATTTGATTGATTTCATTCACATGGGCAAAAAATAAATGTGGAACCGTAGGATGTGATTTCCCTTTGGTTTTAGCTGCTCACCAATCGGTGCCCATAGAACCTTTATGTGGCGTTCTCTTTTGATTTGTTGCCTCAGCCCGGCAAGGGATCCAACAGATTGCAAGTGTTTGAATCGCAAAAAAAAAAACAAGCAACTAATAATTACAAAAACGACCAAATTATTGGCTCTAGGACATCTCCCCCCGGGTCAATTCCCCACCCGGACAATTCCCCCCGGACATTACCCCCCCTCTTTTCTCCCACCCTAACCACTGACCCTAACCACACTGGGGGGAAAATTGTCCTGGGGGGGAGGTGTCCGGTCACAGAATTATTTTGGGGATGCTTTTAGACCGACTTACATTTTGTGGTGGCTTTTACCTTGTGTTGGGCCTCAATTTAAGTGTCTTAAGAAATGCAATAATCAGCAACCAGAATTTATTGATAGAGAAGGTCCAAATATCAGTATATGGTCCAGTGAAGGGTCTTAGGGGGTAGTAAAGGGCCCCCTCCCCTTTTGAGAAATATTTGTTTAGGTAAGGTGGGTCTGGATGCAAAGTGGTGCTATATCATTGCCGTATAACTAGACTGATTTATGTATTACAATTGTTTGCCTTTTGCTCCAAAATACCTCCCCTAACCCCCCTCTGTCTGGATTTTAAACTCTGTTTTTTTTACTGATGCACAAACCTTCATCACATTGTTCTTCGTTCAGATCGACCTAGATACGCAGCAACTCGCTCAGATGAAGGACGTCACGATAAAAGACTTCCTGGAGAAACAAAAACAAGAACTGTCGACATTCGACCAAGATACACTTAAAATGGGTATCAGAAACCTTGGCATTGAGGAAATCCACAGCCAGTCGTATGGCAACATGACCCGCCCTCAGTCCATGGTCATCGTGCCAAACTCGCCAATGGGCGACAGCCCGGGCTTCGGTAGGACACAGCGAAGCGATAGCAGTACTTCAGCACCCAATTTCACGGATCTATAACGGAATTGAAGGCCCTAACGATGGAAGATTAAATGTTGGTGCACAGTAAGATTGGCTGTGCATTTCTTTTAAATTACATAATTTAATAACTTGAATAAAATAGTTGTATTTGGTAAGTTGAACGAAGTTCGACCCTCAGGAAACTACTTGGAAACTGGTTGGCTGGCAACTCCTTTTATAATTTACGTGATGTACTTTTACAGGTTCAATTTCCTGATGCACACAAATAATGACAAGATTAAGTGGTGGGTAGGTGATGAGCAGAGTGGCTTTATGTGATTGAGTATTATCAGCTGCTGCAATAATCACCTTAGTTTGTGGCTTGATAAGAAATAAGGCAGTCAATTCACTTAAATCAATAATCAGGGTTTGAGCCTGACTGAGAATTACCCTCCTTTCACCAAAAGGAGATTGTGCCATTAATTTCCCCTTCCTTAGTTATGATTAAAAGACTTGTGTAGATATGTGTAGATATAACCTAGTGATGGGGTGTATACATTACTCGGCTTTGTGAAGAATACCAGTAAGTTTTGCATAATTCTTTCATGCGTTGTCACACTATATAGACATTATGATCTTTTATAATGATGACAAAATCATTAAAAATAAACCCTGATTAGTGATTATTGCTTTAAAGGTTGAGTAAGCAGCTATGACCCAATTTTTCATTTGCTACAA
Organism: Paracaudina chilensis; assembly: GCA_027580055.1. Lineage (NCBI taxonomy): Eukaryota > Metazoa > Echinodermata > Holothuroidea > Molpadida > Caudinidae > Paracaudina > Paracaudina chilensis. The sequence continues at coordinate 9,349 of JAODFY010236698.1, read as the reverse complement.
GTTTCTCTTGACTGGCAAAACCCATCTGAAATTCCTGAGAATAATTTATTTTTGCAACCCCATTGCCTTATTTACTCATCGAAGAAATAAATAACCTGAACCAACAAAATCAGCAAGAGAAACGTTCCAATATGTGTTTTTGTTGTCGTCACTTTTGAAACTATTATTGAACACATCCCTGTTGTAGTATCTTCAAATGCAACTATAAACAACTCCATCTCCATGAGAAAGTTTACTAACATGTTCATTAAATTAGGAATCTGTGAGTTCCCTGTGTGTCACTGGAAACTTGTGTGAATTCTCTACTTGAAACCCCCCACCTTTAAGATCAATGACTGTCGTGTGAGACAAACGAGAGAGAAAATCCCATCATGTAATGCTTTACACACGACATAGAAAAACTGATGGATGTGTTACTGTAATCTGTTTCTAGATTATGTATTTTATTTATATGTCATGAGCATAATCTGTGAGTTCACATTAGGGCCATTGGCAAAATATAAGTTGAATTAAATTTGAAACTCCGGTTCCTACTTTGGTAATAAACAAAATTTGTATTTTTGAGGCCGTCCTGGTACGTTTGTGGCTCTTTCGTACCAATCATTAATGGAAAAAATTAACTCGGATTTTTGCTTCAATGTCCATGTGTCTACAGTCCATATAGAAAATGGATCAACTTTGTGTTTTGCAAGGACAACTCAAAAGTATGTGACCTTGGTTGGTGCTTTAGTTTTGATGCCAAAGGACCAAAAGGGCATACTGAAAACAACTCTGAAGTATCTTTTTCTCTTTGCCTATGTTTTATCCTGTAGATTTGAAAGAATGCTCTAATGCTATCAAGCATCCGATACGATGTGATAAAATGTGAAACATCTAAGGTAAAATTTAAAACATGCGATAAAACATCTGATAAGATGTGATAAAAGTTGTACTGATGTGACGTTTGACTGTTCACACGGTTCTTACAAAAAATGAAAGGGTTGAAATATTTTATCGTACAAGATTTTTATCGGACTGGGACATTTCGTTGTTTGTACGATCGTTTAACGTTCAGCCTTGAGTTTTGACCCAAAACTTCAGGGCAGGATTTTGTTTACCTTTTAAAATGTCACAGTAAGAAACATGTATTGGGTATAGTGTGAACATGTTTATTTGTATCGTACTGTGTATTTTCGTCTGACGAGTGTTCTGACAAGGACCAACAAAAGTTAGGGTTACATTGATTCTGCCTTAGAATATTCATTGTATCGTACCATAGTGGATCCAGGGTTGTATTTTGTGTAAGAAAATCTTCATCACAGCGATTATTGAATATTTATGACCATGATGATTCCAGACTCCTTTCTTTGTTTAATCAGAAAATACTTTGCAGAAAATTATTTTCATTGTGCACCAGCTCAAATCTAGATAGAACCAACCATCCATCTGATGAGTGTTCTGACAAGGACCAACAAAATACTGGGTTACAGTGATTTCGCTTATCAGTTAAAATGAATATAAGCTGGTGTCACCGACCAAATATTTATGAAGGCAGACGACAGCCAAACTTTTTCTGTTTTTACTGGTGTCTCACTCGGTTCACATCACTTAATATAATGTATGGATTACAAAAGAAGTTTTAGTGCATGATGTTCCAATGATAATTTTAAAAGTTAAACCATGTATTAACCAGCAGTTATCATGAATATTTTAAAAAGAAAATTATCAGTTTACATATTTTCCATATATTGTTGGCTCTTATATATGTTGATGCACATTAACCTATAAAAAAAACAAAGTTGAATAGAATTTATTCAAACGTAGTGAATGATTAATGTTTTATTAATGTTTGCATCGGGTAGCAAAATCAGACTCGGGTATTGAAATCATCAAAATGTACATTTAACTGTGTAAAGAGCTAAACAAAATGAGGGCCTCGGAGTGCCGTTAGATTTTGATGCTGTTCCTTAACCACCCTTACCTAATCCTGAGTGGTTGTCATTGTATGAATATGCATTGATAGCAACAAATCTTGGCCTTGACCTTAACTACCCACACTTGCAGTCGGTCACTCTCTTCACAAGACAAAACAAAACTCGCCAAGATTCTCTTTCATACGTCATTTGACAAGTTGCTTGAAGGGCAAAACCAAGAAAGTAGATTTGTATTCCATATATACCAAAAGCATTGCGAAATGGAAGTTCCGAGGGAGAAATAAATATTAATGAACATGTATTGATTCATAGTTGATTTCATTTGTCCAACCAATGGCTGTGCTTGTAATCTAAAGAACTAAAGACATATCCTGGATAATTTATGAGAGGCATTCCACCCCACCCCCTAAAAAAAATGGGTTTTGATTGGGGAAAAAGTCTTAATGCTCCATAGCTATTATTACATTATTTGTCTTCTGTCCAGATTGTTGGATTGTTGACAGTTTTTAAGTTTTTCCTTTGCCCAAAAAAGTACAATTTGTGACTTGTAAGCACTAACAATTTAGGTATTAAGTTCAGATAAGTGAAATGATTAGTACATTTTTGTATCAGTTTATGACACAACAGGGATCACACAATAGGGATCACAGAATTTGGATAAAGTCTTGTAATCATTTATGAGTCACTCCATTCTTGTTTTGTGGTGACTCAGTTTCATCATTTCAATCCTATGAGTGTTTCCGAACCAACAATTCGCATGGGAAGTGTTGCTTTTCTTGCATGTAAAATACTTACCCCTAGCAGTTCTTCAACTTCATAATTTTGAACTGCACATCATATCTTCACACTCTGGCCAAAGAGTCATCGCTAAAGTAACGTCTTCCAAGTATTATTGGTCTTACATATAGACACTGAAGGCAATTTGCATGTAAAGGACCTCTTCTCATATTCTTCGTTTGTCAGTCCTCGTGGTGGCTGATGGCACAAATGTTGGTCTAATTAATTACAATATTTTAAGTGTTAACTCTAAATAACCTGATATTATTGAGTACATCACAAATAAATGTACTGTATGTATAGACAGGTAATGTTATTTCCCCAAAAAAGTCTACAATTTAACATATTATTATAACATAATTGTCTGGGCAGTTCAACCAACAACCTTAGAATAAATGATCTTAAATTGGTCCTGAAAAGACCGCCCGCCTTAGGGGTAGAAACAGGCAATGTGCTACAACTAGTGGAAACATGTGTGAACCTCACATGCTAATTTTAACACTGAATGGGAGGGGTGGGGGAGGTCGAGTATTAGGGGTTTGATTTAAATTTATACCACCTCCACCACCTGTCCCCATTCACTAGTCCAGCTCTAATCATATATTAAGCATAGCACAAAAAAGGAAAGAATTGTATAATTAATCAAAGCACAAGAATGGAGGAAGCAAACTCGTTTCAGTCACTAGAAGACTGCAGGCAGCAACTGCAGATCCTCTCACAAACTATTTTCAATATGCTCCTCTTGTAATATGCAAATATCAACTCACATAGTTTTTGCCTAGAATTTTGGCATAAAATGTATGTATCAAGTGCATTTTTTATTAGCAATCTAATGCAATATTTCAAAAATTCAAAATTATTTAAATGTTCAGTGAAATATTTCACAAATGGGTACAGTACCAATTATGTAATAGCATTTTTTAATACAAAACAACAGTTTAGCTTTCCTCACGACTTTCAAGGCATAATAGAAGCTATGCAATGTCATTTGTTGCCTAGCAACAATTAGGATAACTATGTATAGTGTAGAATTCATGACATAGAGACATTAAGCCAGTTCACAGTTGTGGAGTGCAAAGGATTGTGGGTAATCAAGAAGGGTAAAGAACAAGGCCAACACAGATAAATTACACACTAAAAAGTGGGCCACACATGGTAGGATATATCATTCATGTTCAGTAAGAGAGAATCAGGGAGTTTATGACACTTTATTCTCATCTTGACACACCCAAACCATTACAGACTTTCCTCTGATTCATATTTTTAGCAAACTAGGTTGATTTAACAACAATATTAAAAAAGGAATTTAGGCTGTCTGTAGATTTTCACTCGATTGCAGCATATTTGCTCATTCTGTTTAAAACATTCACTGGGTTACTTCATCCTATGTACTTCACAGTACACAACACATGTTGTTTTATTTGTTTCTTCATCAATATATATACTTTATGCATAGACATATATAATCCAGAAGCAAAGATAAGGGTATTAAGCAATACACTGGTTGACTCATATGCCACCAAACTAAACAATTTGATAAATATTTTGCAATTCAAACATTGTAAAATATGGATATGATGGCTGTACCACAGGTCAGTTCAAGGGTAGTGTACAACAGGGCATTGCATGAAACGTTCTGTGGCATAGTACATATTGGGAGTTCATATTAGGATTTATGTAATTATTGGGATTTATGTAATTAGTACTCTAAAGAATGGTGGTGGAATAGTATTATAAAAAATAAATATTTCCATACACCCTACCTACTTAAATACAATAATACAATAATGGATTATTATTATAACAATGATTATTAGTGACTCTACCTCATGTGCATGGCTGATCAATATCAAGGCTGAATAAAACCATGAATTTGTTTCATTTGTAATCTGCAAATTAGAGAGAAACCTTTTATCAAAACAGATGTTTTCTTTTCAGGTAAAATGTATTATTCAGACTTGTAGAGGAGGATGGCAGAACATGCATAGATGATTGACATTTGTAACAAGGAATGAAAAATAGAAAACCTATTTAATTTAAAAGTAAGTTATGATCAGAACATGCATAGATTATTGACATTTGTAACAAGGAATGACAAATAGAAAACCCATTCAATTTAAAAGTAAGTTATGATCAGAACATGCATAGATTATTGACATTTGCAGATGAGGAATGAAAAATAGAAAACCTATTCAATATAAAAGCGATGATCAGAACATGCATAGATGATTGACATTTGCAGAGGAAGAATGGCAAATTAAATATTAAATCATATCATATTTAAGCGGATTATGATCAGAATATGTAGTTGGCTCAGTCGCACACTTCTCAACTTTAAAAGAATTGTCCAAAAAAACAGTTTCAGACGAGGAAACCAAACTCAATGGTGAAAATCCCATCACAATAGTATTTTGGGCTGTTGAGATGCACATTGTATCTGGGAGCTTTTGATTTTCTTTATAATTCCAATAGTGATATTTTCGTGAAATATTTTATCTATGGAAATGAGATCTTTGAGCAGCAACTGGCCAACTGCTGTGATATACAATTTTCAAAAATATTACAAACTTGGGCATACCATTCCAAATTGATATGATGAAAATGTGAACTGATTTTAAACATGTATATCTCAACAACCATAATTTATATTATCATGGGACTTTTACCACTGAGTGAAGTTAGTCTCATCAGAAACGATCAGTTTGAGCCACCACAAAATATGACTTCGGTAAAATGTATAAGATACTTTGTGAAAAGCTAGAATGATACAATGTCTAGATGTGGTCTGCAGCTAAGACATAGTGTGGTTCAGGCAACAATGTTAGGCTTAAAACATAAAATCATATCCTGTAGTAGTGCTGTTTTATGAAGTCTAAAAGCAAAGACCGTGGTGTTAGGCTAAAGTCACTTAAATACAGTGTAAGGCTAAAATGATATGTGTTTTATGAGACATAGAAAGGAAGTAGATGTCTCAGATGTGGTCTTATTTATTCTACTGGGGTTTATGATAGTGACAAATAAATTGTCTGGCTTAGAAATCCCAGATCAGTGCTACATTCATTGACATACCACATATGATAAAAGGCTAATTGCTCAGGCCTAACATGTCTGATATACAACCCATAGTACAGTTAGATATTTACTGTAAAGCTATTAAGACAAGTATAGTGTGGAATACCATTTATTGCTAGATATCTGAGATGTCGTATATACAGTGTAATGCTCAGTAAGAGTAGGGCCAGGTTGTTATTGATAGAATACTTTATATGAATTGTTGGCACAACATTGCTGAACAGAGAAGTAATTTATGTTGTGCAGATACTAAGATGATGCTTCACTATAACTAGAAATACATGGTTACTCTGGTATTAATGCTAGGTTGTTTCAATGCTATGTACACAATTGCTGCACTTTCTAGATGTGACACATAAGGTTATAGTTGTATAATGGGCAGTCTTGATTAATAAGGCAAACAAATGGATGGCATTGGTATGAATTTTTGGCACAACATTGCTGAAGTGAGAAGTATGTTTATAGTTGTTGTTTGTGCTACGATGTGCAGAGGCTACAATGGCACATTAGTACAGCTGGACAAAAACATGGTTGCATTGGTGTTTATTATGGTGCATTTGTTGCATGCTACACTTCATAAGAAGAAATTAGTTTATATAGTTTTTCGTATAGTTATTGTAAGTGAGGAGTTGAGGATTAGTTTTTATCTATGCAATATATTTGAGAGACTATGGTGATGATATAGTTGTACCAAAATTTTGGTTTTATCATGTTGAAAAATTAAAATAGGCCACTTTTTTTTTTTTAATTAAATATGCCAAATGTTTGAAAATATTTTATTTGGTTGATTACACTCTTTCTTTGCCTCAACTTTTTTTATCATTTTCATTTCTGTGAATTCCAGGCACTGAATTTAATTTAAAAAGAGGGATGTTAGATTCAAAGCCCTACAACTCTATTTTTGTGTGTTTTACACTAATGTTCTCATGTTCCAAGTATAAATAAGGACCATGTCTCTCATTTATACCAATCATTTCTAATTGAGGAAACTGTGGTACCACTGAGGAAACTGGTTTTCCTGTCAGTTTGAATATCTGCTGTCATAAACTGTGTGCATTTATGTGTTAAAATGTTATTGGCACTTGCCCATTGTAACCATTTTGATTATCATCATACAAATATTTTGCATACTTCCAGAGTGAACATCATCCAAGGTTTTATATGGCTTAAACAAATTCAGAACCCATATAAATTTTGGAGCATTTGAGAGCAATTAAGAACATAAATGTGATTGAGTTTTATCCATATTTTGTTTAGCATAAGTGAAGTAATCACTAAAAATCATATCATCATCCCAAAAAGCATATATAAATATGGCTTCACCTTTTCAATATCACTTAAAAAACATCTCACAAAGGGGGAAAACATTTAATTTTAAACTCATATTTTGTATTGCTTTCCCTGTTTTCAATGCATTGCATTTTTTCATGGAGGGGGAGGGGGGAAATGGAGTCATTCAGCGAGTAAAGGCATCTTTTGTTCACTTGTCAAGTAATGACCGAGGCTATCGATATTATACAAACTTTTCAAACGTTTATTGATGATTTCTTTTTAATCAGACAGGGATATTCCACACTAATTTTGTGTGCCTTTTTTCACAAATCATTTGGGGGATGATTTTGTAACCATTTATTATTGATTCATTTGTCATCATCTTGAAGTGAATCATTAAAAAGGTGCAGCATACATTGTTATAGGTATGTGTTCTGAATTGACCGATTTCCCCACTGACATTTCTGCTTGTCAAAATGCCACATTCACTCTCTTAGACATACCATACTCAGAAAACAAAGTATAGGAGGACACATTGACAAGTGCACCAATGTTGCCCTTGTTTTTCCTCACCCAAATTGTCAATCCCACCCTCCCTCTCCCAGCCAACCCCAAGTGGCACTGCCATTGGCTTTGTAAGCAGTTTGGTGGTCATTTCTCAGAACAGCACAGGCCATATTGATGCAGAATTGAGGTTTTAATGTCTATTTTCAATTTTTACAATGATAATTCATTTCCACGACAGTTTATATTTTTGTTGTTGTCATATAAAAGAACCACAAAATAATTTGTAACAGCCTGTCTCACCTTTGTAAATTGCTAGGGTTAAGGAGAGGAGTGGGTGGTTTAACTGTGTTTTATAGTGTATTTCATATGAAGTATTTCATATGAAGTATTTCATATGAAACCCCAAGGATGATTTTAGATCTTTTTTTTTGGTTCTTTAATTAACTCCTCCCTCCTTGAGTTTCTGTAATGATTTGGAATCGACCTAAATTATGTTTTGTTTAAAACTTACGTATGATTTATAGAAAACATTTCAAGAGGTGGGAGGTGGTAAATAAAACAAGCCGGCACTGGAATCCTTGTGATGTCCAGCAGTTTTTTTTGTGTTTGTTTCAACTGGACAGAGAAAAGGATTGCCTACTTAAAAGCTTGTGTGAAGTCTTAATTAAAACATTTTTGGAGGAAACAAAATTTATACAAATTTGTAAAGTAAGGAACTTCCTTGTTTATTTAAAGGTGATTTATTTATATATTTATCAGTTCTTATGACATTTGTTTGAATGAAGAACAGATGATGATCATTCATTGAAAGTGAACAAGGCTTGGCATATCAGATACCATGCATTTTTTTTCTTTTCATTTCTTTTTTCTCCCCTTTCTCATTGATCTTTTATTTTAAAAAAACACACAAAAACAGTTTCTGAAATGGGTACATTGTTTGGGCCTCTTTTGGAAATGGGATAAAAACCACTTATTACAAACAGTATCAAACACAAAGTTCAATATCCAAATCATCACCATCTGTAATGATACTGAACCATAAAGATGGTGTGATACTGCTGGTGTTATGGTTTGATACTGATTGTTTGTTTCATTGTTTGGTTTGTTCACTGATCTTTATGGTTCAGTATCATACCATCACTATATTTATGGTTCAGTAACATAACCTTATGCTTCAGTATCAAACTGTCACAATTTTATGGATCATTATCACACCATTGATATCTAGCAAGTGAAATCAATCAAATTTAAAATGTGAAATGAACATCCCATACTTAATATGCAGTTTGACTTTCAATCCAAATCACACTATTTCAGTCAATCCTAAAAGTTGCTTGCAATGGGCTCTCTTCTGCACTTGAAAGTAGAATTGATGTTTACATAGATTTTGGTGTCCCATCATGCAACTGGGTGAATCCCATCATTGCAAGTTGAATCACATGCATGTATGGGATGCAAAAACAAAGTGGGTGGGTGATGTTAACAGCATCTGCAAAGTTCACTGACAGTAACATCACAGGGGAGTGAATTCCAAGATACATACACAAACAGTAAAATAATATCAAGTACCATATGTAAAGCACAAATTGAATGACATTTATGTGGGGGTGGCATCTTAAGGGTCATGTGGAAGACAAATGGCTACAAGGGTACAAGACAACAAATGGCTACGAGGGTACAAGTCTAAAAGAGCCCAAGGGCACTGTGGTTCCTTGGGTAGGGGTATATGATAATATACATAATATTATCATAGCAAGATTGGGCTCAAATAGTCCAAGTAATTGTGGTCCCACATGTACCCATAAAGT
>JAODFY010236687.1:0-10087 GCA_027580055.1 Paracaudina chilensis | reverse complement strand
AACTCGGGACCGAAATGTCCGTTAGGGTTGGGAGTTGCTTCAATGTAATCCAATTGTCGACCCGCATCTGGGTGACCTTTGACCCAATTTGACTTTTGATGACCTGGATTATTTTGGATTTTTTTGGGTTTTTACCGTTTTGATGCTTTTTTCAGATGTCAAAGGTATCCGATCATAAATGTTAATGGGTTGACCCCTGTGTGACATTTGTGTGTGAAGTTATATGAGGTCGAAGTTTTTCGGTCGGAGTTAGGATGGCTGTACAGACTTATCGTGTTTTTGTTTTTGTTTTTTTTTAATCAGGAGATTAAACTACAACTGACACCAAGGTCCAAAGGTCAAACGTCAAGTTGGTGCTTATTTTGGGAGAAAACGGGCAAAGAAGAAAATGTTTGGTTTTGATGCTATATTCGGATATCAAAGACACCTTCCGATCAAAAATGTCAATGGGTCAACACCCGGGTGAGCTTTGTGTGCGAAGTTTTATGAGGTCAAAGTTACTTTTCAGACATTTATTGCAATAACTCCCAGTGCCAAGGTCTGACACGGTTGATATTTTGGGACAAGTTGTGAACGGGATAGGGGAACACTTAACGGTCATGTGATCCAAGGTCACCAAATGGTAAGAAAATATTATTTTTGTTGTAACTCGGGAACGAAATGTCCGTTAGGGTTGGGAGTTACACCAATGTAATCATGTTTGTTGACCCGCTTGTGGGTGACCTTAGTTTAACCTCCAGTGACCTTTTGGAGTTTTATATTTCTTACATTTTCGATGCCATATTCGGATCTCAAAAGTGTCTTACGATAAAAAATGTCAAGGGGGTTAACTGACACAATTGGTGACCACACACGTGTTGGCTATAGTGTTGGTTAATAATGGGTACATGTGGGACCACAATTACTTGGACTATTTGAGCCCAATCTTGCTATGATAATATCATGTGTCATTGTCACATACCCCTACGCAAGGAACCACAGTGCCCTTGGGCCATTGTTCCTGTTGTAGTCTACATTTTAGCAGGAAACAGTGTTTGAGACGCCTCATATATTTTCTGATGTACTATTACCTTTCAGCACAATTATAAATTCTGGATTAACCCATTCCAGGAAAGAACCTTTGTCCTACACAATAACGTAAGTGACCCACCTCTGAGCCTAAGCGCCCTTGGTCATTGGCTATGGGTGATATGCTAATGAATTACCATATTTTCCCGTTTAGAAAGTTTGGTTTTTGGGTGGAAAACATTAAAATTGACTTCATTATGGTACTGTAAAAATTAACTTCACCACGAAGAAGAATTTTTTTTTTTTATTGAAGCTTCTGGCGAACACCAGAACTAATTGTATTATAAACACATCAAATTAAAACCAGGCCTCTATAGAAAGAACTAAACCAAACTATATTCCTTGAAATAGCCCAAATGTGGTAACATTTTACGATAAAAACATAAAACATTACCTACAAAAAGAAATGTGGATTCACTAAAAAAAAAACTTGAACCGAACGTTGATCAGATTTTCTGTGTTAGGCTATAGCATAGGTTCATCACAGCATAAAGCAAGGATGGCTGCAAATGTTCTAGAATTCGCTTATCAGCCGTGGTTGGGAGTAGGCATCCGGACCGAGTAATGCTAAGAAAAAATGAAAGGGCTATGTGTTTAGTTAATATAGTGACCTTGAAGCGTAGGCAATAGTGTCATTTGTAACGTGCTGCCTGTCCCAGAGTTACAGTCATACTTCACAACATATATTAACCACCTGAAGCTCCAATTGCTGCTCTAGGCGGAGTATTCGATATTCTGATACGACTAGCAGCGTCGTTCTTTACAAGCTACACTTGATCTGCTACTAGCAGATCACCTGATTAAAAAAAAATTAACATAATTATATGCCTCGATACGGGGCTGTGCATCATTTTGACCACAATACATTAAAATTTGACGCACTATTCGTCATTAAAATGTGTTTTTAATTAGTGTTATCCTGAATGATTTTCTCGTTTCAATCCTTCATGAATACAGTATTGTATTATTAAGCAGTCCTAATAATTATGTTAAGACGTAAAACTTTCCTACTATGTTTACCCAGAAGTAGATACATATTACCCCCTGTAACAATCTGGGAACATAGAACAATTTGTAAGAAAGAGCGCGTGTATACAATATTCACGAAAATAAATTCATTTTTATGAAACGTTCTGCAATTTTTACATGTTTTTCAGGAATACTAACATAAATTACAAAGTGGGTGTTTTTTTTTTAAAGGTACTGCTAGTTTGCAAAATTTTATTAGGCTCATGGGATAACATTGTTATGACTGAATGGCTTTAATGCTCTCACAACAACTGTAGAAACGGGTTCAATTCATTATGTAAATAGCGGGTTATCGGGGCATTTCGCTCTGTTCCTTAGCAACGTTTGGGGTTAGGATGATCCTAACCCCAAATATATTTGATAGGTTGGATTTGATAGGTTGGATTAGTTTACGGATTCCCCAGGAGGTACATGTGACGTCATTTGATCTCCTCTAATAAATATTGAGATACAATGCCCTGATTTCGCCAATGCCATCAACATTTTGTATGCTTCCTTTATCTTTATATGACGATGGCAGTCTTATTCTGTCTGGGTATGGTTTTATGTCAGGAAGTGTGACGCGTGTTTACCGTACTGTTATTATTTCGTCATGGACAAGACATTTCACTAGATTGATTCAACAATTTCACAAACGATTTTTAAGCTACGTGCTGTATGTACGAATGTTCGCCAGGCCCGTAGTCAAGGGGGGGGGGGCGAAAGGGGGCGCCGCCCCCTAGAAATATTTTGGCCCCCCTAGAAAATTTGAGTCTGAAAATGTTGTACCCTTCTATTACATGTAAAATGGTTGCCTAGTAGCAGCAAACGATATTGCCTGTTTTTTTTTTAACAATCCAATACCAGCATGGCCTCATAAGCCCGTGACCGGACGCCTCCCCCCTGGGACAATTCCCCCCGGACATTTTCCCACCCGGACATTTCCCCCCTGGTTATATCCCGCACTTTTTTAACAGGGGGAAATGTCAATACCCCCTCACATATTTCGACAGATTATAAAATTTTATATAAATATTGCTGACTCTACAACACAATGGTGGTATTACATAGTAATCCCAGTTGTAAATAAAGCTACTCATGCACCATGAACTGTTGTTGAAGAGGAATTAGTATGGTGGTTGAACCCGCAATCCCGTACTAAGGTACACATTGAATATTACAACAAACAAATTACGTTAGCGCGTCTTCAAGCCTAGTATAATAATGAAATAAAAATAATGACGACAATCATTCTTCATAGACCTCGGTCAAGAAACTGCCTCATTTGATTTGATTTCATTGTTGTCATGACAAGCCAGAGGGGTATAAGTCCGACGAGTGATGGGCAAATGGACGTGCGCCCCCACCCCCAGCGTTTCCGAAAAAATACAAGGCAAGTGGTGGGCTGTTGTGGGTAGTTTTGGGCTGTCAACAATTTATTAGACTTTGCGTCTGGGTGGATACGGTACGCATACGGCGGCATCCCAGGAAGTGTCAACCTAGGGGACAAGTAGGGGAACCCATGTCTCACATGGCAGAAAATCTCGCTCGCTGGTTTATTAGGTTGGAGGCAAGTAGAGCTAACAATTTTCCTGGTTGCAAAATTTTACGCACATCGCCAGACATTTTCAGCATTTGTCTTACAGGAGGAAAAACCTTTGGTGCGCTATGTACGCAATTATATAAGTATGCAGCGGCTCTGCAAGAAATTGTCAGATCGGGAGGGGGGAGGAGGGAAGTAGGGGTAAGAATTCTAATGGGACATTAAAACTTTTGCTGGCGTCAGTGTAGTGTTTCGTCCTCTTTCTCATCAGATAATTTCATTTTCCTCTGGGCTACGGTACTCTTTTAAATAACTCGCATCTTCCCCTGTGGTCATGTGACCAGAGCATCGTTAGAAAATATAATCGATCGCATAATAGTCCAAAAAATTAAAAGAATCTAGTAAGCCAATTAATGTTTACTCGATTTTGAGCACGCTTCGCGCTAGATGTACTACATCCATACACTTATATGTTTACTAGTCACGCGTCTTAACCCACAGAGACTCACCTCATTATTATTAACACCATTCGGCCCAAGTTTATGTCGCGCTCCGTCGAATACACATTTCAACGGGTAGGCTTTTTTCGTGGTCATAATTTCGAGAGCCCTTGTCTCTTCGTTTTACTTTCATTCGCAGCTCATCGATAAGATAAGCTGGCTATATCCTTCCAGCATTTCGCCCGCATGATTTAAAACCCTGCCCGCATTTTAGCTTTCGCGTGCCAAACGATGGCGCCTTCTTTTATACTCAGTAAAATGACAATGTTCGTTCGTACCTGCATTTTTTTATATTGCAATGTCCTTTCTCAGTCTTTGTTCGTTCGTGATACATCTATCTGGTTCATTTTTTCGAACAAACAAGACAAAACAAAAGGCCACAATTCTCTGTATGAAAACTACCATCCTACAGTATTTGAAAACTTATTTTATATTAAAAACGTATAGGCCTATACAAACTAAACGTCTTTGAAATGTTTTGTAGTTTAAAGATATAGTTTTAAAAGTATTTTATCGTTATTATTTTCGGTCTATTATCCCAACATACCATGCACAATTAGGATGCCATATAATATGCCTATGTACCGTTAGACTGCCATATAGTATGCCTATGTACCGTTAGACTGTCATATAATATGCCTATGTACCGTTAGACTGCCATATATAATATGCCTATGTACCGTTAGGCTTTAAGCTGTCATATAATATGCCTACACCATATATACAAATAGACAGTCAGTTTATAATATGCATATTTATACAGACAAATCATTATACCGGTAGCCTATACCTATGCACAGTTGGGTTGCCATTATATCATATAATGCACAAAGAGGATTATAATAAAGGCTTATAATCATGCATTTATTCTGTCAGTATACCACATAATTATAATACATATATAGTTATAGGTTATATTCTATTCTTTTACGTTTGATTTCACGTGGTGAAATGCTAAAATATTAGTCAAGCGCCCGAGGTGGCGGTTTAGACATCCTCCCCCTCCTCCCCCTGTCGTATCCCTCTTATTAGTTTATATGTTTGTTTGGGGTAGGTGTTTTGTCCGCAATTAATTGTTTAATGCCTTTCAGCACATTCCTCCTGCAATAAAGGTTGTCAGTCACCATACCCACCATAAATTCAGACGAGGTCCAATGAAGTTTTATATACACGCGCCGTTGGCGACCCCGTGACCTCAAAATCGCTTTTCTAACTTATGGCAGTAACGACAGCCTTACATTTTCATTGCTCTATGTCTATTTTATTAGTAAATTAATGTTAATTTACGGCCGTGCACGCACGATTCTCGCCAGCAGTAGGGTGTTGTGCCACGTGAAGTTGCTGCCCCGTAATGTAGACGAAATCTATCGCCACAGTGTTACGGGGGGAGACTTGTCTTTAATTAAAGCAGTAGACACGATAGAACCAGCCAAAGGCCAATTTATATTATTTATAAACAAATTGCACAAATTTTTTACTTCACAGATGAACATTTGATGTAGTTTGTTTTTATAATTAAAGTTATGTCATTGACTTGATTTGTTTTGGTTAGTATCACTAGTGTGACTAATATCTTAAAAACTTTGGAATGGGAACCCCTGACTGAAAAAAGAAGGAAGGTCAGAGTTGTGCTGTTTTATCAAATCACAATGTGGCATAGCTAAGTTACCTAAGTTACCAATAAAATTCAGAGTTTTTAATAAAATTAAGTAAATGAACTGAAGAGCCATTTGCCAGACTAGCTAAACCCATTTGATTTTCCTGTGTGATAAGGCATTTGTGATAGGCCACATGTATATGGATACGATTTATTGAAAGATCATGGTGACGGGTGAGACCAATAGGGGTGCCGACCCCACGGGACGAGTGGTCCCCCCCCCCCCTCATAAGCTGTGCACACGGGGCGGAATGTCCTATATCTGGTGGCGTAATTTAAAAAATGATCGTGTAACGCTCGAGATTTAGTTTAAAAAAAAAGTATATTATTTAAAACCACTTTAGACAGTTAGACACTTTAGACAGGACCTGGACCTGGACCTTCCCCGGTACCCTCCTAATTCGGGGGAAATACGAATGAACCCACACCCAACCCCCAACCCCACTTATTGTTGTGTAAACATCGATACCCCTGGAGATCATACACCTATCAGGCGAGACATTAAAAGAATTACAGGTCCAATGGAGAATAAAACTATATGATATATTAGAGGAGGACAGCTCAGTCTTTATATTTGTGGTTGTTGCGATATTGACTTTCAAAATTAATTCAGATATTCATTTCAATCAAAATCTGGCAATGTGTGTTACATCACTGATGCAAACAGTATCTGGCAATATTTGTGACGTCACTGATGCAAATTGCATCTGGCAATTTTTGTGACGTCACTAATGCAAACAGTATCTGGCAATGTGTGTTACATCACTGATGCAAACAGTATCTGGCAGTGTTTGTTACATCACTGATGCAAATTGCATCTGGCAATGTTTGTGACGTCACTGATGTATCTGGCAATGTGTGTTACATCACTGATGCAAACAGTATCTGGAAGCTAAATGGTCTCATTACAATAGCATTTTTGGTTGTCACGTTAAATTTTAATTATTCATCTGGGCACATTTTTTTATGTCATCAGCTCACTTTGACTGGTAAACGCTTTGTCATTTTTTGTTATATTTTTCATGTTGTTTTCTATAACAAGTTGAAATGGTAGGCCGAAATTTCTAATATATAAAAAAAATATTGTAGAACAATTGTTTTATAAATAGGAAGACGTGAGCTACTATTCATACGGAAAATTTCATTCAACTCCTCAAGTTCCCTCAAAATGTCATTAAAAATACATTTTGAATATTGTCGCAGCAGACTAGAACAAAGAAATCATTAAATCGTCAAAAACATTCCTGAAAAAGTCAAAAAAAAAATTCCTCAAACGCTAATATTATTATCTTTTTGGTGAAAGGGTATGATCTACGTAATTAGTTGTCCGTGACGGTTAGTCTCTCACATACATTGTCGAACAACGACTGTCAATCAAGATAGGCTACATATTTTGGCGGCGGGTGGCGGGGGTGGGATAAAATAAGTCCATGGGCCTAATTAAGTGAGCACCAGCATATTTTTTTTACGGGAAAAAAAAGTCGAAACAAAACCAACAAAAAAAAAGTCGAAACAAAACAAATTAACCAACACCCAAAACTACAAAGAAACAAACCTACAGGTACCCGTAATACGCCGTAACTATTAAACGTCTGGTATGGGCCTCCGTTAAGAAGCAATGAGATTAAAGGCCTTTGTGGTTTTGGGGGTCGCGTGCCTGCAAAACCAACTATCGCAAAAAGTGAAATTGTGAACAATAATAACAGATTAGCCTCACTATAGGGGCACTTGTAGAGGGTTTGGCTTACATGCATTAATTAAAACGTGGACCATATAACAGATTAATCCACGTGGCTTAAACCAAAACGTTAAAGCTATATCATATAGGCATGTGCTCAAAATGTTGAATATAAACAGAAAGTTGTTATTTCAAATGAGGTGGGTTATGGTGGCAGTGAAGAAAACATCCACTTTCTGTATCTACGTTTTATTTAAAGGGAATATGCTGTCTTTATTTTCATGGGAGGCGTGCCATTAAATAAGTGAACATGCGCGTTACAGTAAATAATATGGTATGTTTCTGGTCATACTGCGTGCTAGATTTAAAGACCACGTTACACATTATAAGTTAATATATTGCGTTACTGTGCAGTCATTTATCGTTATTAATTTGGAAAATTTTGTGGCAATATTGTGACGACAATATAGACCCTTTAAAACCGCGCCATGAAGTAACACGAATCTGTTAAACTGATCATGACACAACATGTCTCATTAATTCGAACACTGGATGGCAACAAGTTCATAACCTCTCCCGCGGAATGGGCATTTATAGAACAGTTCCCGAGATTTCTTTTTAACGTTCAACAAATGTTGTGACACTTACTATAGGTATTACAACTTCGTACCTGCATGTATTCTGCATGTTACCCACATACATGATCCATATTAACAAACCCATTATTTAAAGGCACCATGCCGTACCAATGTTTTGGGAGGCGTATAATTTATTTAAGGTACATGAGCGTTACGTAAATAATATTGTACCGTATACGGCAGATCATACCGTGGGCTAATATCGTATGCGGCGGATCATACCGTGGGCTAATATCGTATGCGGCAGATCAATCCGTGGGCTAATATCGTATGCGGCGGATCATACCGTGGGCTAATATCGTATGCGGCGGATCATACCGTGGGCTAGTATCGTATGCGGCGGATCATACCGTGGGCTAATATCGTATGCGGCAAATCATACCGTGGGCTAATATCTTATGCGGCAGATCATACCGTGGGCTTATATCGTATGCGACAGATCATACCGTGAGCTAATATCGTATGCGGCAGATCATACAGTGGGCTAATATCGTATGCGGCAGATCATATCGTGGGCTAATATCGTATGCTGCAGATCATATCGTTGGCTAATATCGTATGCTGCAGATCATACCGTGGGCTTATATCGTATGCGGCGGATTATATCGTGGGCTAATAACGAAGGCTAATATCGTATGCGGCGGATCATACCGTAGGCTAATATCGTATGCGTAGGATCATACTGTGGGCTAATATCGTATGCGGCGGATCATAACGTGGGCTAATATCGTAGGCGGCGGATCATACCGTGGGCTAGAATACGCGGCATATTTTAAGTTGTTATATTGCGTACACACAAACATTGCAATTATGGACTACAATAACTTTGGATAATAAATAAATTATAACAAAATATCTCTCACAACTTACATACCCTCCGAGAACAGAGCCCAAGCAAACCAGAACAACGGAGAGCCCAATGCCAAACCCGGGACCATCCTGGTACCAAGGACAACCCGGACCAAAACACCAAATGCAGCCACCATGCCACAGCCGAACCTGCACCAAACAAACGCCCCTTCTTTAAAAATAAAAGCAACGCGCATCTTTAAGCAGCTACAGCGTGTATAAAAGTCAACGAGGAAACACGTGAATCATAAACAGTCGCAGAAAACCTTACATAACGTTATTAACGGGTGAACCGCTCATTACATATTATGACATATCATATGTTATTACACGAACCGCGTAATTAATCGTCGCAGTGTGGCTATCAAATGATATTTGTTAACTGTCTCCTGCCACTGAACTTTTATACGAATAGTTATGCGCAAATTGCAATGAACTATAGATGCCCCCAAGAGCGGTAAGGCCCGAAGTCACGTGGGCGTGCTGTGCCCCGCCTATACGAGTGGTAACAATAGTTGAATGTTTAAAGCGACTGCAGCGTACTGTATATCACCGATTACTAAACAGCTAAAACCTGATTGATTTCCCAGCTGACTACTTTGAGTCTACATGAGTCTGAGAGCTGATCGGTAGAGTCACCGACTGGCATCCGGGAGTCCCAGGTTCGAATCTCGAGTTGGAATTTTGTGACTTCTTGTCGAAGCTGTCCTGCAGGTTGTTCGGCACGGCTGTCCTGCAGGTTGTTCGGCACGGCTGTCCTACAGGTAGCTTCCACCTCCCCAGACGTGATCAACGTATGAGGTAGACTCACGTCCGTCGAATGGGGACGTTAAATGGCG
Source organism: Paracaudina chilensis (assembly GCA_027580055.1). Taxonomy (NCBI): domain Eukaryota; kingdom Metazoa; phylum Echinodermata; class Holothuroidea; order Molpadida; family Caudinidae; genus Paracaudina; species Paracaudina chilensis. Next base: position 307 of record JAODFY010236687.1, on the reverse strand, counting down.
GTCTCGGGAGCGGCATGGTAACACGCCTGACTCGTTATCATCTGAGCACTTGGTCGTGAAGAGACGGCTGAAAAGCCGGTGTTCATCCACGATCGTATCTGGCAGTCTGGTTATATGTGGTATATGGTCTTTCATGAGGACGTATGTCCTTCCAGATCCTTAATCTACTAAACTACATCTAGCATTCACACCCTAGTATCTCCTGGTTAAATTTAAGTTTTCTTTTTAAGAAATAGAGGTAAGAACATGAACTTGAGAATGTTAGATTTACGAGACTGGCAAACCCATGTGAACTTCCTTGGTGACA
>JAODFY010236676.1:0-10087 GCA_027580055.1 Paracaudina chilensis | reverse complement strand
GACCAGTTAGTGATTGCAGTTATTGTGGATACACCATTGTTCACAAACACTAGACTGTTAGTTCAACTGCAGTTTTGAGGGGTACCTCAATAGGCAAATCCACAAGTGACCAGTTAGTGATTGCAGTTATTGTGGATACACCATTGTTCACAAACACTAGACTGTTAGTGCAACTGCAGTTTTGAAGGATACCTCAATAGACAACTGTTATAGTATGACACTTCATTGTCATATGTACTATATATATCTGTCTGTTAGTAAACACAGTCACAACTGTACACCAATGACACCTAGTCTAACAATAAATGCAGTCTTACAAAGAACGCAGTCATTATTATGTTCAATAAGTAGCGAGAATCTGGTACCCTTATGGTTATTAGGATCTGGTCTTGTGATCCACAGAACATGGATTCAAGTCAACATCAGGGTGTGTCCTTATGGCAAGGCAAAAACTGCACTCAAAAACGTTTTTGCAAGTGCTATGTTTTATGAGGAAAAAACTGCACTCAGTGGTGAAATTCCCATTGCAATAGCATTGAGGAGGACAAACTGCAATCAGTGGTGAAAGTCCCATTGCAATAGCATTGAGGAGGACAAACTACACTCAGTGGTGAAAATCCCATTACAATAGCATTGGTGGTATTTGAGATATGAACATTTGAAATTAGTTCACATCTTCAATTTCATTAAAAATCTGGCAACAAATTTTTGCATCACAATTGCACTTTGCATCTAAAAGCTTTTGTTTTCTTCCTAATTTCTTTATAATAAGCCAGTTCAGAGTTAGAGTTAATGATATTATAAGCATATTGTAATGATATGATGTCAGAGGTCACTGGAGTATAAACACGGACACGCACAATACAAACAGTGCACAAGGATTTTTTTTCTTTCAAAGCTCACTCGAACAAAACTGCTTATCCTGTTAACATGAAATTCCACAAATATTACCCCCATACCTAGAACAATAAAATGATCAAAGAATGGAGCGAATTAGTTTAGTTTTCGAAGAGTGCTGACGGTTTCGGTGAAAACTGCAACAGTAACACTATGAGTGATCGTCTTGTTTATACCCAGTGCACGTTTTCTTTCTGGACATGCGCAATTGTAACTCTGAACTGGCTTATACTCTGCATATCTCACACAACCTGAAAAACCCCAAGGGGTCATATATGTCAAATAACTTTGTCGGTAATTTGATACATTAAGCCAATTAGAGGAAAATAAATGAAATTTTTGGTGACGCCAATTTATTCAAACATGCTGGTAAATGATATCGGATCCACAGCAAGCTACATTAATTGCATTTGAAGTCATGGAATATTACACAATTTGACATTTCAAAATAGGTAGCATATATTTTTGGTTTGGATTGTTATTAAATTTGACCTTTGACCTGTTACAACAAGCACACCAACATGCACATCAATATGCCCAAGCACGCCGACATGCCTAACAACCATGCACAAACCTCTAACTTAGACTGCGTGTGACCGTGCATGTGTGACCTGAATGCATCCCATTTACAACAATGAATATACAATAGACAAATTGGACAGACAACGGTAGGGACATCTAATGTTGTTCCACCCTATAGGCTACTGTTTGCCAACAATCTTTTAACCAAATTATTTCCACTGTTGTAACCCGTTTTGGTTTACAATTTTTTTGACGAAGCTTGGTAAACCGATTCCAAACATCACCAAGCTGTCATATTGGGACAGTCTGAGTAATTATTTATCTCCTGGTCAGGCCGGTATAATATGACGAACATGATAACTCCACCACATGCATCAACGGTTGTGGCAATGTATGTGGTTCACAAATCCACTGAACCAAAGGGGAACCACGGAAACAAAGATACCTATATATCAGAGACGAAATCGCAGTTGTATGTAATAAGATACAGTCACACTGAACGGCTAAATTCTATTAAACATAAGCCGTGTATTTTCCTTTCGGGTGTTTCATCTGGCGGACGAAAATTTTTAGTTGTGAAAATTGAATGTGACACAACTTAATGGAAATTAAAATAATAACATTAGTCAGAAAACGTGTAAACTTTGTCGGATAGTCGGATAATTGATCGATCTCCGCATCAATGAACATATCAAACGCAAACAAACGTGTAGGCCAATTGCCTGGGAATGGGAACGGTACCGTGCCAACATACATCATATTATAACATATCAATGTTTGGTTGAAATCTGAATTACTGACTGATCCTAATTTAAATGAAAATTTATGTGAAATTGGTTTACACATAATTCCAATCGAGTTTATTATTTCATCAGTTTTCAGGTTTTTTTCTATAGCACAGCTTTGAGATTAAATCTGAATGAGTTATTAAACGACAATTTATAAAACACAAAGTACAAAATGGTATGATTTACTTTAATTTAAAAGCAAAATCAAGCACAGTTTTAAGGATAAAAACATATCTGCATCTGATTTTTTTTGACATATAAAAACACAGACGAAAACATACAACGTGCAAGCGAAGTACAATGTTCAGACATGCATCGTTTGTACATGGGTATACTAAACTTATATATACAATATGTCACATTAAACATGCACTGAATGAATGCACATACTACCTCAAAATGGTCGATATTTCCATTATCATTCTTTTCCAAAAAAAAAAAATGAGGCGATACGAGAAACGAAATAAATGACTACACGTTAGACATCTTGATAAGGATTAGTGTCTATCCTAACAGAATGCACGGGAGAATCTATCATGTGAGTGTTATTGAGGTCTTCATTAACGATAAAACAGGGGTGAAAAGCGCCATCGGGCCATCATCAATAGGCAGGACTTATTGATTATTAATATACTTAATAAATTGATTGAAATTCTAGCGTCGAATTATTTCATTTCGTTTTTATTTTCATCCACTACTTAACATATTATTTGATGGTAGGAAGGGGCAAGTGGGGGTCGATTACGCTTGGGAAATACAGTTCCAACGGTGGAAGAGCCTTTGTCAGTAATTTCTATCGGTGGTAGAGCATGTATCAGAATTTTTCTATCGGTGGTATGTTCCTGTAGGTGGTAGAGCCTCTGTCGGTCTGTTCCTATCGGTGGTATTGTCGATGTCGGTATGTTCCTGTAGGTGGTAGGGCCTCTGTCGGTCTGTTCCTATCGGTGGTATAGTCTCTGTCAGTATGTTCCTGTAGGTGGCAGAGCCACTGCCAGTGTGTTCCTATCGGTGGTTGAGCATGTGTCAATATGATTCTGTCTGCGGTAGAGCCTCTGTGAGGATGTTCCTATCGATTGTAAAGCTATGCCAGTATGTTTTTTATCTGTGCTAGAGCCTCTAACGGGTCTGAAAATACTTTGTCATTTCTGGAATCCCGCCCGAAAAGACGGATTTTGTTACGTTTTTCACCCTTTTCAAGAAATGATAAAGTATTTCCCACTGCGTAACTCTGTTGTTTAAATACTACCGTGCACTTTCTTAGCCCCAGATGACTTTCTAGGGACATCAGCATAGACGCGTACTTTGACGGGGGTTTATCCAATCAAACACTTGAATCCAACAAACATTTTGTCGTCGCCGTTTATAATTCGCCCGTGGTTGGAACACATGTTTGCTTCGACGATGTTTTAAAGCACTTAAATAAAATCTCGCGGGGTAACGTGAATGCTTAATTAGGCCACCAGTAGCTAAGGGCAGAGAAAAAGTAATATCAGGAAAATGAGATAATTAATTATGGATTGCGGATTCGTTTGAGTTGCTTACAATGGTTTATTCACCCGACGTTGTCTGCAAACATCCATACTTTGCTACTTTTACATTACTCTTCTTACAAACTGTGGCGTTTTTCGGAAATGTAATGTATTTCCTCATCATTCTTTCAATTCCAGTCAATTGAAATTCATTTATATCGTTTATGTACAAATAAGAAGATGAAAATAATCTCTAACGACTGAAGTCAAGTACATAATGAAGAACAACTTAAAACACAAAAGATAATTATTGACCATTAACAACGAAAACCATATGACAATAACATTGTTGAGGGTTCAATTAGAATAGCCTTTAATATTAGGCACAAGATATATGGACCTGGATGTATCACAATATTCTGGTAAATCGGGTACGAAAGGAGGGTAACGTATGTTTCCAAGCTTAATTCTAAGCAAACAAAACTTCACATTGGTTTAGTATAGAGGGAAGCTGACCATGCATGTATCACAAGGGGTGGAATAAAACAGTAAATTGTTGAGTTCACTCCACCGATCTCAATATAAGGCCCTTCAATATATGGAGGCACAGATGATACACTTTAATGTCCTCTTATACTACATCTAAAATATACGGCACAGCGAAAGAATGACAACACCAATTCTGGAATTGGTAGTTTCATAAGATTATTCTTTGGAGAGAAATAAAAACACGACGTTTGAAGTACGACTATACCCTAGTATTCATTCTACAGATATGTAGGTTGTTATGTTTGAATCATCAAGTTATGTGACTATATATTCTCAGTAATATCATCGATACTGGTCTATGATTAGATGACTAGCTACGTAATAGCTTTTATGGATATTTACACTTTACACATGTACATGGTATAGGTATACTGACAATGTTTTCAACTAAAGTGGTCTTCTTGCTGGGTCTTCCCAGCGTTACAAAATAGGCATGTTGAATGTTTGAAACGGCATACATCACGGCTATTAAACATATATCCTTCCAAACTGACAATGATAATTACCGAGTTATGATAGACGTTCCAAATTGTAATACTTGCGAAAATATTCAAATTCTCTGGATATATCTTCGTACAATACTGTGGTTCTAGTTCTGTTCCAAGGGACGTATGGATACGTATATCTTTAAACCTAGCAAGGCGTAGAAATTAGAGGATTTTTATGAGTCAGAGCCATAAAATGTATCAAGAACATATGTTCACCCCAAAACAGAGCCTCCGCTTGCAAACCCCGTATTCGAGATTTTATTAAATTTTCCCGCGGCACCTGTGTAACTTGAACTGGAAGGCAAAATATAGCCGACAGACGTAGATTTAACAAAATACATCCTTTAGCTCAAGGGACGAAGTGAATCTAGTTCTTGTTTTGGATGCCAATGTCCTATCGTTTCAACCCAGCATATATTCTATGGTGGTGGCAATGACATTATTTTCAATATTCAGTAGCAGTGCATGGTAGGGTGCATACATGTTGTATATTCAGTAAGTGGTAAGTTGCATGGGGTATGCTCAGTAGCAGTGCATGGTAGGGTGCATACATGTTGTATATTCAGTAAGTGGTAAGTTGCATGGGGTATGTTCAGTAGCAGTGGTAGGGTGCATACATGTTGTATATTCAGTAAGTGGTAAGTTGCATGGGGTATGCTCAGTGGCAGTGGGAGGTTACATGGGGGTATGTTCAAGTGGAATGACAAGGTACATGGAGGTATTGCTCAGGTTACATGGGGTATGTTCCGTGGTAGGTTACATGGGGTGTGTTCCGTGGCAGTGATAGGTGACATGGGGGATATGTTTCGTGGCAGTGATAGGTGACATGGGGGTATGTTCCATGGCAGTGATAGGTGACATGGGGGTATGTTCAGTAACAGTAGGTTACATGGGGGTATGTTCCGTGGCAGTGATAGGTGACATAATGGTATGTTTAGTGGCAGTGGTAGGTGACATGGGGGTATGTTCCGTGGCAGTGATAGGTGACATGGGGATATGTTCAGTGGCTGTGGTAGGTGACATGGGGTTTGTTCAGTGGCAGTGGTAGGTGAAATGGGGGATATGTTCCGTGGCAGTGATAGGTGACATGGGGGTATGTTCCGTGGCAGTGACAGGTGACATGGGGGTATGTTCCGTGGCAGTGGTAGGTTACATGGGGGATATGTTCCGTGGCAGTGGTAGGTTACATTAGTGTCCGAAGTGGTCCGATGCCATGAAACTTGTAATACATACATACAAAATGCCACGGTATTGACCAAGATGTGGCCTATGATATTGATTCAACATTCATGGTTATTCTTTGTATTCTCCAGAGTGTGTCAGCACAGTTAATTTAATCTATATTCTTGACAAAGCAGTCGCAGTAGGTAATCAGTACGTGTCGCACATTCTTACATTATGTTGTAATATATGAAGGGGGAGGTGCGGTGGTTGTGGCTTGTTGTAAACTTTCGCTTCTTTGCAAGTCAGTACATTGCACGCGTTATATATGCTCATGGGTAAACTTGACGTCACTATACAAACTTACATAGTTGTGAGCATGTGTATATAAGGAGGACTTTAGTACAGCCAATCAACAGCGCGTGAGTCAATGAGCCACAACTGATGTTTTTGGTAACTGTCTAATGATTTTTAGCAATATTAAACAATTCCCAGACCTACCGTACTAATTGTTGTCGGTATATGGATTGCTTGCGTGTACGTGCATGGAAAGACGTACAGATTATAACGGGAACCTCAGAGGTTTAGCAGTCATCAGAGGGTAATAGTCAACTTATCAAATGGCATCAGGCAGTTCAATTATCATAACTTTTTGAAAAGATCGTAAAAGCGTCATGGAACATTTTTAATCAAACATATATGTTTTAAAGAAACATTAAATATTTCCAAAATATTTTTAAATGTTTGGTTTTACATCAACGTTATAAAATACTTTCTTTACATTGATAAGAATATCAATACTATTTGCTGGGGAACTGTATTGTCGTAAATTAGACATGTCGGTAAAATGTTGTAAATGAATCTCTCCCAACAATAAATGGTTAAGTAAATAAGAGGACCCAATTGTTATTAGGTAACCCCTAGAATACCTTTGTCCAGAAATCCATGAGCCTGGAAGGAAGCATTGTACCCAAGCATTATTCAATGGGGTTGCCCGCCCGGTCGAGAGGGCGCTGTCATATAGGTTCTATAATAGTTACGCGAAATATACCAATCATACCAACTACGATAAACAGAGTTAGGGGTTAGGGTTTATTTACTCGGTAGTTGGTCCAGTACTGCAGTACAATCATCCGGCCAATAGGCCCCACCGTAACGAAGACTAACTAACGTTATTGCATTTACTTTCCACGTTAATTTAAGTTACGACGTATTCATCCTGGACAGTGCCCAGATTGAAAGAAGAGCTTATAACCAGAAGGTCTTATATTCACGAAAGGAAAGAAAATCTCATTCTTTCGCAATAGTTATTCACTGATGACTATCTATCTATATCTAATCAATCTATATCTAATCAATCTATATCTATATCTAATCAATCTATATCTAATCAATCTATATCTATATCTAATCAATCTATATCTATAACTTATCAATCTATATCTATATCTAATCAATCTATTTCTATATCTAATCAATCTATATCTAATCAATCTATATTTTATCAATCTATATCTAATCAATATCTAATCAATCTATATCTAATCAATCTATATCTAATCAATCTATATATAATCAATCTATATCTAATCAATCTATATCTATGTAATCTATGTATATATAAATATATTACGACACCGGTACTTTATCTGACCCCAAAAATGGTAAGATGCTCGAGGCCAAAATTAACATTGGCATGGGCAACGTACTAGATAAACAATACATAAAAATGTGGTACACATTTCTTTTTTCATAACTGGTTAGAAAGAGATCTTCTATATTGACCTTTTAGACTGATGAATGACAAAATAGAATTAATCGCCTCCAATCATAAAACATACGCCTAAATACATATTTAGGAAGATTTTGAGGGGTGTATAATTTAATTCGGGGTTGGAGATGGGAGAGATGAGATAACATCTCACGAATTAAAAGAAAGTTCCAGAAGATGATGAGAAAGAACTACACTCAGCATTTGTGAAGTCACAGTTGCATTGAATAGAATATCCAAGTAGCAACTGCTGTACAATACACTTTAAAACATTTGGCATACCTCTGGACTGTTCATTTATACGCGGATATCCACTAACATTCTTACTTATAAGCGTACCCACTAAACATTATTACGCACAAAACATTGCAGTGAACATGTCCTAAAGATCTTGTTATTTTCATGGTTTTTTGTTCACCGTTTTTTCACGAAATGGCAAGATAGTTCCAGTCGCATTGACGACCGCAGTAAGTTACCCAGCCATGCTTTGTCTTCACATTCCGATGTGACGCAACTCGAAGAGAGATATACCGGCCCGCTAGGTGCTCGAGAAAGCTGATAGATAGCGCAGTGTCGAGGGCTGCGTGCTCCAATACTACACAGAATAATGCACAAGTTTCTGGACATTTTTGGATATGCACTCAAATAGAGCGAACTTTCACTTATTTCACCCTTTTCCCAGAAATGGCAGGATAGTTCCAGACGCGTTAATCACTGCGTGACTCGAAATTTTATAAAATAAATCAACTCTATGATATAATTAAAGCTTGTACTGCACGCGCGTAACCACTAAGAAACATGAGCTATCTCATCTTTTCATTTTAAAGAGAATACATATTGAACTGCTGCACTTATCAGCTGTACAAAAATAATTAAATTTCGTGCCAACTGGTTTGGAAATATTATGTCTAGATGTGTACATTCATCCTGTACTAATGCCATGAAAATCATGGCTTGATATCGATGAGTCATTTATAGAAAAGGTTAATTTGGAATTCGTTTTTAAGGCATCGTAAGTCTATGCCAGTACCATATCTGGTAATATCATCACTAGTTGATATCAGACCGAATGTCTCCATCTCCAGACACGCTTTTCAATCAAATTTGTCGAATTTGATGCTGAATGGAAATCCATCTAAATATGATGAGTCCAACACGTGGCCCTGTGTGGAAGAGGTTCGATCGGTTGCCGTATGTATACAATTTATTTATTTATAACTAACTATTAGTAACCATTTTCGCTTCAATTTAAATTTCCATTTCTAAATAGTTTCGGAACAAGTGTCATCGCACCCATTGGGAATACTCTATATATACTCTATATATATATATATACAAATCGTACACTTTATATAAAGAACCTATATACAACGTGCATGTGCCTAATCGCAGTTTACAATGTTATATTTAACCTCGTTGTCCTTAGATGACATTTGACCTATTTGTGGTGCGTTATCATTACAAGGTCATCAGTATTTGCCGTGTTGATTTGGCTGATCTTTGACCTTTACCAAATATAATAAGAATCATTAACTCTATACGGCGAATGAACTAGGTCCAAGTTAAAGAAACAAATTGAGAAACATCAATTGACACAATTTAAAGAATTTTTACATACCTTTATCTCTATTTATCTCACCTCCATCAAAAATTTTAGGGATCATGAACTTCCTAATAAGCAGAGTTTATTCCAAGTTGACAATGTCAAGTTACGATGTTTACCTGTTCAGAATGCGACTAAAAATACGAGCTTCATTGAAGATGTAACGTATACACGACATACAAGCTTCATTGTAACGTATACACGACATCATTATTGCAATGGAGGCGTGCAAAAAGGCGTGCATCCATGTGACTACCATTTAGTAACTAGTAAGAGATTGCAAATTGCCCAAAATTGTTTCCGTATGTTACTTGTCAAAAACAATGGCTCCTTATACTCGAATATGGCGGACCTACATACCAAGTATGAGCTGTTATTGAAGTTGATCTCCTTGGGTTATCGTGTTTACACTATTACACACAGTTTATTAACAATGCAAAAGGTACAGAGTCAGTGTAAAAATACCAATTTGGACAGGAAGCTATACGAATCCATCATTAGACAAACATGATTTTGCATCCTAATCCCCAAACCACATGCCAACATTGCCAAGTTACTTGTGTAGCAGCATTATGTGTTTCTCACCTTCCAGACCCATCAGGTTTTGCTCATTCAAGTATTTACACAATGTACAACCAGAAAACCCAAAGGTTTAGTGGTTCCGATGCTGATGAGATTTTATGGAATAATTTAAGTCATAATTTTTTATTGTAATATACCTGTATTGTACTTATTGCCAGATAACTGATCAGACATATATTTAAAAATATTGACATTTTAAGAATTTGATTACAAGCCCCGCCCACATATTCATGTAATGGACAAAAAAAAAACAATGA
>JAODFY010236665.1:0-10088 GCA_027580055.1 Paracaudina chilensis | reverse complement strand
GGTTCAGTTGTCTGGCAATAAGTAAAATACAGGTATATTACAATAAAAAATTCTGACTAAAATTATTTCATAAACTCTCATCGGCATCGGAACCACTAAACCTTTGGGTTTTCTGGTTGTTGTTTTAAAATTCCATCTATTAGAAAAGTCAACCTTCCATCAAGCATTTCTACAAAATACATTTCTGTGGGTACAGTCACTTTTCATACAATTTGTTTTTTCCTGGCTCAGCAATCTTTGGCAATTTTGGGGAAAATTTGCAAATATTAAATTTGTAATCGGCTCCATGCTGATTAGTGATCACCAGCTCAGCACTAGTTGTGACAGCTGTAATCGGCCCCATGCTGATCAGCGATCACAGGCTCAGCACTAGTTGTGACAGCTGTAATCGGCTCCATGCTGATCAGCGATCACCAGCTCAGCACTAGTTGTGACAGCTGTAATCAGCTCCATGCTGATCAGCGATCACCAGCTCAGCACTAGTTGTGACAGCTGTAATCGACTCCATGCTGATCGGTGATCACCAGCTCAGCATTATTTGCGACATCTTCAAGGTTTGTTGCCTTATGCCATTCAGAGAAGACAAAATATATATATTTTAACATTTCAAATGATTAACTTTTCTTGCAATTAATCACATCCACTATTTGTAAAAAAAAAAGAAGAAATACTTTCACATTTGTAGTCACAAAGAATTCATTGTTTTTGTATTAATGTGTACATAAATTCTCAATGCAGGTTTGATTGTAAATTTGAGATTTATTTCTCTGAGCCTTTTTGTAACTAATGGTAACCGTAGCTTTCAGAATAGAATCACACATTCCCATGTTTTTTAGCCAAACTAGTTTGTTTTTTATATAGACCTGTACATATAGTTCTTAAGATCTTGTAGATGGTTTTCTTTTCTCCTCACTCCAAACTGTTTTGCTTTTCGCAAAACCATCTGTAAAATAGTTCCAACTTCCAACAGAAATTCTAATTATTGGTCTTTGGGGAGAGGCTACTAATTTGTTTTTATCCCATACTTGCAAATTTTGAATGAGCCAGTCTTGTTATATATAGCTAACTTTGAGGTATGTAGGGCTGAAAACCCAACAAAGATCTTCTCAAATTGGGGCTTTTCATGGGAAAACTGTAGTACTCTCATTTCTGAAAACCCACACTTGACAAAACTGACGATGATAAATCCTGAATATTATAGTAGGTATTTTGTGCTGTTATCAAGTGAGGGCTCCCTTCCAGTTTAGTAGAAGGGACATCCTCACATGACAACCAAATACAAACGAGAGTACAAGTACATCTTGTCGTTCCTTTACTAGTATTTATACAAACTCTTTATTCTGCGTCACTCAAAGATAAGTAAAATAAAGAAAGTTACTCACATCAGTGGAACAATGATTGAATTCAAATATGGAAATTTCAGACTTGGGGCTTTTAGTGTGAGGATGAATTTACGATCGTAATTGTTTATTGCCTAAGTGGCTTTTAGAACATAGCATTAAAACCTTGTACTTTATTTTGTATAACTAAGTTATTTTTTAAAAGTAAAATGGTTCTATGCTCACCTGAATATTGATATGTGCCTGATGACACAAAATGACCATAGCAGACCAAAATGACTAAATAGCAGATCTTACTCTGTTAAAATAATTAATTTTATTTCTAAACCCTAGCCCCCAATTTATTTTTTAAATTGCATTTTGTTGTCATCATATTTTGAACCTTATTTTGTCCATATATTTGAGGTTTTTTATAACTTTTGAAGTAGACCCCATAAATTTTTGCCAGGGGAATTTTCAACCTTATTTTGACGATGATATTTTTTGAGCATTAGACATATTTGGCAATGCTTGGGGTGTGTAAGACAGAACCATTCCACATTTATTTTTTTGTTTTAGTTTTTTTAGAATCTTCTTTAGACTTGATATCCATTGTACATTTATGTAATTGTAAATAATTGTACATTTAATTGATGTGTATATATAAGCCATTGGTTTCTGCCAGCCAAGAAAAAAAATGGTATAAACATTAACAGTTGTAGTAACATTTAGAAGTTTGTACAAAATGTGACCACTTTTGTAAATATTTCTGAAAGCAGTTTTGTTTTCTTTTTTAAAGAGGGCAGAAATAACTTTTTTAATTTTCTTTGGCTGGAAAAGAAACACGAAAGAAAATCTGCTAAGTTTTGCCAGTCTAGCAAAACTCACCTACTCCTCAGTTCATGTACGCGGTTCTAAAACTGATCTTTATTGATTGTATTTTGCATACAGTATATTGAGATACAGGGGGGAGGGGGGGGGGTCAAAATATTAGTGCTGCAAAGGGAAATACAATATTTTAAGGTTATATTACATTAAAATGTTTATTTATAGCATTCTACTACCTCCCTTGATCATCAAGGCTGGTGCCCCCACTGACTGAATTTTAATTGTTCTGTAGTCGCTTCAAATATTATTTATTAAGTAAGGCCTCAATGACATCGACCGGTCCAGGTGGGGGTGTCAGGGGTGGGAGGAATCATATGAATTGTAGACTTGCCAAAGTCTCTGTGTATGTTTCCTAATTCAGAGCCATATTTATCTCTGTAAATGCCTGTCCGAATAGCGCACCCTCTATTCCTACAGCAAATTATTTTGTCTGCACGTCAATATATAACAGTTACTTCTAAAGTAGAGGGCATGCTAAAGTAGAGGGCATGAATTTGGAATGAAAACACTACACTATTGAAATCACTGACCCAAAATATATATATTTTCCACGAATCTCCTAGAAGAGTGATTGTTTTCAAATTGTATGTGCAGCATTATTGTCCATTATAGTTTGGCTGAGTAAATATTAAAGCCAATTTGTGCCTCATATTATGTTTAAAGGTTGTACATCCCCCCTTTAAATCTATAATCAAATTAAATATTTGTTGGTTTGTGTTGGGGGGGGGGGAGGTGTCTTGTTTAATTTGGTTTATCTGGCTTTCAACCAAATTCTAGTGTATATGTTTGGGGCTGGGAATCCTCCAAGCTTTCAATTTTGAACAGGTCAGTTGTTGTGTTTATATACCTGCCCATATCTCATAGCAGAAGGTTCATTAAGGAGGGGGTAGAATGGCACCCCTTCCCAGGAGGAGTAGTATGCCATGCCCCTTCCCCTGTGAACATAACACTACTTCTGACACCATTTTTTATACCCCATTGAAACAACAGCATACAACCTTGCAGGGTGTCTCTCTATGTAACAGTAAAGAAAAATATTCCTTAAGGGGACCATTTTATTTTTTATATAAAACTTTTAAATCTTTTCCATGGACATATTTCATCATCAACCACCATCACCTCAGGAATTTTTCACCTTTTTAAGAATTTTCATTGGTCACCTTGTTAGCTTTGGAGCATTATAGAATTGCATCAAATACATATGTAGATGTTGAGCTTAGTGTTACCATAGTGTGTCAGTCATGGTAAAAGAGGAGGGGGAAACCCAACATTTGAACAAGTTCATTCATTTGACATTTTAATTTTTAACACAGTACTTTAAGACGAAACTCTCCCTGCCCCGCCTCCCCCATGGTGGTAAATGGTGCATCACCTTTGTAAGTCTTCTTTCTCTATATACATTTGTCATCCAGGTTTTATTTTTAGATTTTATGATCCTAGTCATGTTTTGGCCATTGCAGGCACACCCAATTTCTGGTGCCCTTGGTAGCATCAGCATTTGAATTTAAGTGATAAACGTTTTTTATTTACATCATTTTCCATCATTCCCAGTTCCCTAGAAGTCTTTTTTTTTCATGCCTGTTCTTGATGGCAAAACATGTTTATGCTTTATATTCCTTGCAGAGGGTTCTCAAGGGCACGATGGTTTATTATTTGCATTATTAGTGTGAGTAAATGTACCTTACTACACCTGTTATGGTTTAGTACCATATAAACCGTCCATGGGTTCATATCAACAGTTTAGCACGGTTGGTGGAAACAGTGAGTTTCAGGGCTTAAGTAGCTCTCTCGGAGGTTAGATGCATCTCGGTGCACTCCTGTGACTGACATTTCAAGTATTCTGTGTTATACTGGCTGTAACGGCATGATTATTGCAAGGTTTACTATTCAGTTTTGTAGCTACGCCAGCCAGTTGGCGCCGTAACCGGCACTAGCGCTTGCTAACCGGCACTAGCACTTGCTAACCGGCACTAGCGCTTGCTAACCGGCACTAGCGCTTGCTAACCGGCACTAGCGCTTGCTAACCGGCACTAGTGCTTGCTAACCGGCACTCAAAGTAAGTAAACATCCTTCCAACAAAAATTCAAATTCGTCTTAATCCTGATTAACATGTTTTTGCTTTTCAAAAGACTTTGTCAGGTGCAAAAATATGGGCAGGACAGAGCCCTTCAATGCCATTAAATGTGTACCATAGTACATAGAAATTATTATAATACATGCCTCATTATCATCTCAGCAAAAATTGTGTTAAAAAACGACATTGATGGAGATGTTTTTCAGCCTTGCTGAACTAATTATAATACTAAATAATTCTAATTTTTTTTTTCTTGGCCCATGGGCTAAAATGTTGTAACAGACTAAAATCTTTGTTTCTTTTAGGACAAAAAATATTTCATTTCCAATCAAAATACAGAAAGAGAATGGATATGTCTTTACCAGTAAATTTTCACTTGGTGGATTAAAAAGGTCAAAGCACTGTTTTTCCGAATCTCCTTCACCCCACAGTTCTATGGTCAGGCTAAATGGTATCTAAGCAAAAAAGACAACAGATAATATAACCATAAGAAAAAAAAGAAGTAAATATCATCATACTAAAGTGACAAGTGACTGGCATAAATAGACTATTGTATCCATACCAAATGAATATATGTAAAATATTATGCTAATTTATTCCAATATGCTAATTTATTAACGTTAATTTATTAATGGTAGATAATGGAAGGATTTCTAAAAAGAAATATGACATACTGCAGATAAAAATAATTATCAGAGTATGAACCCCAAGAATATGACTTGCATGAAGTGATTTAACCATTGGACCTAGGCATCTCACATCAGCTAATCATTTTGGTAAACACACAGTCCTCCTGGGAGGTGTGAACTGCTTGCAGAGCAAATTAAAATCTACATACATAATTCACTCATGCATGTAACACTGAGGAGTGAGTGTTTAGAATTTGGAAGAAGTGACAGTTAAATGTTTATGTTTGGTAGTCATGACAGTACTACAGCTAGACCCCTCCATGAATGTGTGAAGGCAAAACCACAAAGTGGCAGGCAGGGTCACTGTACTAATCCTTGTTCCATGACTCAGTGCCTATAACACAGGGATGGTCCTGTAATGTGTTGTTCTTTGTATGATATGTTTCAGTACACAGTTCGTTATCAAGTGTACTACACTCATTTTACCAATCACACAGCAGCAATAATTTAAGCTTGAAATATGTTTTAAGGCATTTGCTCGCAACAAATTGTATGCATAAACCAATGATTTTAAAAATTGAGCATTTTCAAAATAGTCAAGGAAATATAGGAACATGCTTTATGTAATTTCAGAACAATTTGGCACGTTGCCTGGCATTGTTGAATGTAATTTCCTCTAGGTCTGGATTACACCAGTCATTCATTGCCCTGGTACCTTCAATCTTATGTCTTTATCTCAACTTATATTGAAGGTGCTGTCTCACTTTATTTCAGACTAAAAATTATTTCAAACCATGTCAAATGATTCCATTAAACTTAAAATTACTAGCCTGAATTATGTAAATCATGTCTCATGGACATTTAAAAAAAAGAAAATCCTGTGTAATAATTAATAAAATTAGCATATAACTTGTCGCGAACAAAATCCTACGACCAGTGTTTGTACGCTCAATTCTCCTAACTGAATGTAACGAGTTAGCACATTGAATAGAGTATGGTTGCTTTCAGTATCCACTTTGTACTGAATGATTAAAGCATATTACATTAAAGAGAAAAAAATGCTGAAAGAAACTAACCCATTATCAACTCATTTGGTTCACAGTATACTTCATATTCGTATGTTTTAATTAAACCAAAGGTGGATAAATTAGAGTGTCTACAGTGCAAAAGCTACGCAGTAAACATTCAACAGAGTTTGTGAAACCAAATATATTAACAACCTCATTCACAAATAGTTTCATATCCCAGGATGCTCTATTTAATGAGAAGGAATGCTTCAAAATGTGCTTTGTCATCTTAACCAACTAAACTTACTAATACTATGATGCAAATAAATGTGGTACATGCATGTTTGGTTCAATATTTTTCATTGACCCATGTTTTTAACTTTTTATGTGATTGTGAATGTCATTCCATTGGCAAAATAAGTTTGGCTTTATCAAAAGATATAATTTCTGGCCCCAAAGTTATTTTAATGAACCTCCCCATGAAATTTTTGATTGGTGGAAGCCCCATACAGTGAATGAGCTGACCAGTCTAGCAGATTTCTAGCCTACTCACAGTGAGAGTGTTAACCTTCAAACTCAGATTCCTATTTTGCAGAATCCTTACTTTTCTAACACCTTGCATGTAGTTGTATATGGTCCCATCTGCAGGATACATGTTAACCATATATATTTTGAAGAATCCTTACTTTTCTAACACCATGCATGTAGTCATATATGGTCCCATCTGCAGGATACATGTTAACCATATGTATTTTGAAGAATCCTTACTTTTCTAACACCATGCATGTAGTCGTATATGGTCCCATCTGCAGGATACATGTTCACCATATAACCCAAACCATACTGAAATGACTGTGATGTGGCCTCCGACAGGCTAGCAGCTAGCTCAAGTTGTGCATCCATGTTTTGGGGTTGTTTTTTCTGTTGGGCAGAAATGGAATCTGGAGAAAAAAAGAAGAAAAAAAAACCCCATAAAATCACAAAATTGTAATTTATACAATTATATAGCTCCATGTTGCATATCTGAAAGTGTTTTAGATTGTGAAGCACAATAAAAAAAAAAAATTCTGTATTCCATTTTTCTGTTATACACGGTTAAAAAACAACATGTGTGATTCAGCCATTAGACATAAGTTGTACCCATCTAACCACACTTAATCCTTTAGGTAAAGACACAGTCCTCATTGGA
Organism: Paracaudina chilensis; assembly: GCA_027580055.1. Taxonomy (NCBI): domain Eukaryota; kingdom Metazoa; phylum Echinodermata; class Holothuroidea; order Molpadida; family Caudinidae; genus Paracaudina; species Paracaudina chilensis. Next base: position 2,982 of record JAODFY010236665.1, on the reverse strand, counting down.
TGTGTGACCTGCTTACAAAGCCGATTAAAGCCTGTGTACATAAATTAATTCATGCATGTAACACTAAGGAATGAGTGTTTAGAATTTGGAGTTAGTACCACTTAAATATTTGTTTATGTTTGGTATTCGTGACAGTACTTGTTAGACCCCTTCAGGAAGGTGTGAAGGCCAAACCACAAACTGGCAGGCAAGATGGCTGGCTGTATTAATCCTTGTTCCCCTGACTTATTGCCTATAACTCGGGGCTGTATGTATGAGAAGACATAGTTCTGAAAATCATGAAGCAAACATTTCCTAATTTGTCTGGTAGGCTAAAATCAACCTAGAACTTTGTAGATCAGCTGACAAAATACATTGTTTTCCCATCAATTCTGAAATATGAAACTTTATTTGTTGTCAACTCATGCAGGATATGGAAATGAGGAACAAAGCAGCTAAGCCCAATCATCAGCAGATTAGAAACCTACAACACATCATGTAGAGTATCATAATTACTCCCCATACAAAATCAAATTCAGAGAACATACAGTGCATTTTGTCAGGCTCACAAAACCCATCAGATTTGTGTTCATCATATAGACCTTTCACCTTAATTGAATAGATGCAGATATGAGATGTGACACCATGTGACTAGAGCCCTTAAATGGCCAGTTCAGCCAAAGAGAAATCTCTACAAAAAATTACTTGTTGTAGAGCAATGACAAATATGGTGACTAGTGAAGATCCAATCCTTCTACCATGTTCATATCAAGAGACAAAACAATATTGAAATTTATTCCTAAATTTTATTACTAAATTTGGGGGAAAACACTTCAGTGGTGACATCACAACCTTAATACTTTTGCAGGTTATTGTTTTGTTATTGTTTGTTTTTCATTGTCAAATTAAACAGTGAATTTTGAAAGTTTTTCGTCCCAAATTATCAATGACCTATGTCTATGGGTTATAAATTATACATATGATATCAGGGTTCTCCACTACCTGTTTTGTCTGGGTGCTGCACCCGGACAAAATATACAGAGGGTGATCTAGCACCCAGACTAAAATGTGCTACCCAGACAAAACGTTCTGCCACCTGGACATAAATTATTTATTCAAAACCTTATAATTAAACAAACAACAATAACACATGCACACTTTGTGTTATGACCATCAGAAATGCCCTTCAGTCATCAAATAAATCTGTAGTCACATTTTGATTTCACTTTCACTAGCATATCTTAAGGGGAGACACACTCACCTCTCACCAGGGCAACGATCACTACAAACCTAAACCTCCAGAGCACCCGGACAAAAAATAAACCAGTGGAGAGCACTGCATGGGTGGAGAGAGGCAGTCGGGATAATGTGCTTTGCCCATAGACACAGCATAAGACCCAGTGGCCCTGTGATCCGTAGATTGTCAGTCCAATGCCCTAACCACAGGGCTCCCGATCTATGATCTTCTGACATCACCATTAATAGCCAAAAAAAGTATCATAGAGTGATAAGATCCATGCAGTATTTTATTCCACTCACCTTTGCCCACTGGCCACCACCCTGTCCACCACCACCACCACTACCACCACCACCCTTCTGCTTCTGTTGTTGCATTCCTCCGCCTCCACCTCCGCCTCCCCCTCGGTAGTAACCCTCTCCACCATAGTTGTTGTAGTTCCGAGCTTGGCCTACATTCCTGATGTCCCTGTAAGGGAGAGATCATTAAAGTAGGGAGCAGAGATTGAGACATCCGAAACATTTAGCCATTTAGGCGGGGTCACACCAAAGACTTGAAAAATGGTACCTACATCTGTATTGAGTGTTTCGTTGGTGTTCAGCACTGAGAATACGGGGAAGGGTTCTGACAATATGCTTTGCCAGCACGTCAGAATAAGGCTGAAATCCCTCAGGCAAGAGGATGATTGTGGAGGGCGGTATCCAGCATTGGATGCACGGTGCCTGACACTCACACACTCTCCCCATTCTATGGCCCTATCCAAAAGAGGAAATCTGATGAATTTATGGTTTAATGTTTTATCAAGGTCCATCTTTTACTGTGATTGCTTTCTATTTTTTGGGGCTTTATAAATATATGGCTACCATAACTGTACTTGTCAGTTCCTGAATTTGCAAAAGGTTTACTTTAAAGCAGACTTCCTCAATTTTTTGTGCCAATTGTTGGTGTCAATGGTGTGCCATAAGGTTGATGATGACCATTCTGTGTTAGGATGATGGGCGTTCTGGGTTAGGGTGATGGTCGTTCTGGGTTAGGGTGATGTCCGTTCTGGGTTAGGGTGATGGCCGTTCTGGGTTAGGGTGATGGCCGTTCTGGGTTAGGGTGGTCGTTCTGGGTCAAACAACTTTTGTTTTTTGAAAGGGGCTCAGATGCAAAAATCATGTTATCATTTCCATCTTTTTAAGTACATTTGTGTACTTTTTTTGTGGCATTCAAGTGAAAGGAACTTTGAAAGGTTTGTGGGGGCAGGTGAACCCATGCATGGCCCTCATGTTGCGGAAGCTACTTTCACAAATATATGTAGATCCAAACATCTCCACTACTTTCAGCATATATAAGGAAGATTGAACCAGAATTCAGCTGAAGTTTTGAACCAATGACCTTCCAATCAATCCAAGACCAGATAATAAAATTGAAACCGTTATTTGCATGTTACCAATACTGGCTTCTCTCACTTACTGCTGGTAGTGATGGAATGGGGTCCTTACTGGCTTCTCTCATTGCACTGATGATGTACTGCATTCACTGTACTGATAAGTGCAGTGATGGGGCATAAAGCCCACATTTGTGAGTTAACAAATGATGATAATTGGCAGGGTAATGGGAAGGGGGAAAGAGAGTGAGGGGTAACTCACTGGCTTCCTCATCTAGACTGGTATGGTCCCTGCTAGTACCGGGGTTCATTTCTGTGATGTTGGGATGTCCTTGTCAATTGTGGGAGTGTGAGGGTAGGTGTAAGAGTTGGGGGGGGGGGGGGGGGGGGGGGG
>JAODFY010236654.1:0-10088 GCA_027580055.1 Paracaudina chilensis | reverse complement strand
ATTCGCTCAGTGGTTGGCTTATCAATATATAACCATATAAATATAACTCTGCCCAATCATATATCCATTAACACATTTATCAAAAATGGTAATACTTAATGATCAATTTAGAGGTCAATTGTAAGCAGTCTATTAATTTCTGCCTAGAGCTCTCAAATTACTTATTTTCATATGGGTGGGTATATATAGCTATATAATATTCGCTTTCATGCTTCTGTGGCACTGGGGCCAAGTTAGTGTCAGCTGCACATAGGTCAACACAGGTGGTGGCTTATAGGAAATGGAAATATTTCTTGCCAGTAGTGGTGGGTGATATTTTACTAATTTGATTTTTGGTAGAAATGATGTAGAATGCTTTGATAATTATTACTGGAATAGTAATTTGTAAAATAAGGCAACTTTAACCCTTTCCCAGGAATGTGCTTGAAATTGCACTATATAGTGGACACAAAGTTGTTAAAGATCAAAAGATCTGTGACTTAGCTCCATTCTTTGAGAATAATTAATTCCATCCTGTCAGGGTACAAAATAGCAGCAAAAGTCAGCTAAATCTACCAATTCAGAAAAGTATTAAACAAAATGACATTTGTTTGCCCAGTTGTAACATCACACGTCGTCGTATGTAGCGCAATGATGGCGACTGGTCGTGTAAACATTGTTTGTGAGCTTTCGGATTCCGAAAGTGATAGTCAAGAGGGCTTGGATGTGGCGGAAATGGTTGACCATCGTGGGGGGGGGGGGAGTCTGAATCTCAGAGCGATGGTGAGGATGAAATCAGTCGTCTTGAAGGTACAGTGGTTGGTGCTGCACTGCTGCTGGTAGCTAATATGCCATAGTAATCTTTTGCCTATGGCATTTTAGCCACAGTGATATTCTCCCTCGTGACGTCAGTCAACTCATGGAATAGCTTTTACAGGTTTATGTCCTTGGCAATTTCCCCTGCAGTGTTAAATAATACAGAATCTATTTTTGGTACTCAACAACTTGTTTTCAATTCAAATCATCTAGCATGGAATAGGCTACATTATCATCGGGTTATGACTAGGCTCCTGCAGTTTGCATTTTATTGCCAATATCTTCTGCAGTGAATGATTTTTTTTTTGGTGACCTTTGTACAACTTTTAAAGGGATGTTTACAGTGAAGGGTTGACTGTGCTCCACCAGGTGTGTAAATGCTTGTTGTTATTGGCTCGCCTTCGCAGGGAGTGGTAACCTACCTATTCAATTGGTACTCAGCATTTGTTCTAATTTGCCCTAATTTTAGTTGTGTGGGTGGGTCAAGGGGGAGGGTATTATATTTGTGTTTCTTCAAGAGGCAACATTTCTCATTTAAATTATTTTCAGTGTCTTCACTTTACTACTCATTAGCAAAAAGTAGGAATCACAGTTCAATATAGCCTAGTCTTATAGTAGCCTGGCTGTCAATTACCATTTATTTATGTTTTATACGGTATAAATAGCTGTTCGTTTAACATTTAAACAGTATCCAGTCCATAAATTAGCATGACAGAACTGTATTATTGTACACAGGAATGTAGCCTATGCCTAGGTAGATATATATTCATCATACCTTGTGTGATGTACAATTGTATGTACTCACAACATTAATTTAGTGTTGGCACAACAGTGATGGCTGAACTGGTAATCGCATGCTGTGCATTTAGTGACATGAGACCCAGGTATGGGTGTGTTGTCATGCCCCCTGTCCCAAAAAGATTGTGGAAGTATCCAAGGCCCATTTACCATTCTCAAATGTGGAAACAAGGCCTAAAAGACAAAGAGTATTCAAAGCTGTTTTAGACAATGGAATTTTAGGGCACCTCTAAACACCTTTATAAGAGGTTTTGTTAACTCAAACCATTGAACCTGGCTTGTGTGGGTTTTACCCCCTGTTGGTTGTGTTCATTGTTACCCAAAAAGGTTTTGTCTGTTATAATAAATTATAATTTGACATATTCAATCCATCATCACCTTTCCATTGAAAGATTTGTAAGGCTGTATCATTTATGATGGCTGAGTGATTGACAGGCCTTTGCTTGTTGTTTTTGGGGACCAGTTTGTTTTCAGGTCAACCTCCCTCATACCACACAGACCAGTTTAATATATAACCCTTTTGTTTGGAATTTCTCAACATACATACCAGTTACTAATGCCTGAACAGAATTAAGGGGGAAGTTTGTTTATACCTTTAACATTATACCATTATACTAAATATATACACTATTATTACCAGTGCTGGCATAAGTGGTATAATGGGGGGGGGGGGACTTACAAATGTATACTGGTTATAATTTACCAGATTAAAAAAAATATATATATAAAGTTCATGCACATCAATATCTTTTATAATAATTTGTTGGGCATATATAAGGTTTCATTAATACCAGTTTAGCATAGCATTGCGTGGCATTGAAACAGTTTTAAGTATGAAATTATTATGAAATTGTCTGGTAACACTCTTACCAATTTCTCTGCCTGACAAATGCATCATAAAAACATTTAAAACACTGTGCAATCACCCTTTAACAAGTATGTAGCTTGTTATTTAAGAAATTCTAGACTCTCACCCCAAAATAAGTTTCACATACTTCTCTGTGAAATCCAAGATTGGTTGAAGCAATGCATAACGAAGAATGAGGTGACCAATCTAGCATATTAGTAGCATACTCCTGGTGAGAGTTATTTAACCCATAAATTGATATTTAGGGATCTTTGTCAGAAGTTGTTTACTCTCTATGTAGTACATAAAGGCAGGAAACAAGATTTAAAATAGCCCACTATATATCACCATACGCATGTTTGCTCGGCTATCGTGGGCCAGCCGCTTTGGCTGGAAGGGACTGGGACTGTGTAAGTGGTTTGCTTTCTGGATTTTGCATCCAGTAAGTCAACAGTTGCGGTTTTTACTTCAAATAAGAGAGTCGCTTCTATTGCTTCTCTCCGTCAGTGAGCGTGATGTCATAGTACAGATGCGATGATCCACCTTGAAAGTGCAAACTGAGAGTTGGCGTCATTAATAGTGGTGTGTGACCCCTTGTTGTTTACATGTGAAACCACAGGCTTGTTGGGAAATGCCAATTAGATTGCCTATTTGTTATCCTAGCAACCAGGGCTGGTCTACATGTACATGTATCTATGCTAAAGTTAGCCAATAGGAAATTAACAGCTGTCAGAGGCCTTTCCTTTGTTTCTAAAATTGGTGCACTTTATGTCAGATGGTTTTGATGATGGCAGGTAAAAAAAAGTGGGAGAGGGAGAATATGATGAATTTCTTTTGAGCAACATACAGTCTAACATGGATTGTGTGTGCATATGTAGTATCCATGCTTTAATGCATATTGACATTATGAGTCATTTGATATGTGTTTTTCCTTATCAAGGGTTGTTGATTTATGCTGGTATATCACTCACCCTCTTCTTATCAGAGACCCTGGGAAATGTGAACATCAGATTCCACACAAACATTGGACCTCTAGTATCTATGTACAGGCTCACAGTAGTAGTAAGGCTTTCCAAAAACACTTTGGGGTTGGAATAAGCTACATGGGATAAGAAACTCTACTAATTTGACTTGTTTTGATTGGGGAGTTCAAGGGGGGTTGAGGTCAGGTCGCCATTCAAATATTGAGCTCTTTCTTATAAGACATATATATTAAATAGCTAGAAAGTTTGTCCCTTAACCCAACTGTTACATTTAAGTCGGTAAGCTGACCTTTCAATTACTCACAAATTACATGGGAAATTTATTTAATTATTACTTCACTTAATATTCCACTGTGAGCAAATAGTTATTAATTTGGGTAAAGCTGCATGGTTTCTACCACCTGATTCACTTTTTTAATCCGAATCAGATCTGGCAGACCAGTTTCTCATGGTTGTGCTGCAGTCATTGCATTCTGATTCCCCTTCTTCCACAAGTATTTCAAGAGTTAATGAGTTTGAAGTAGGCTATTAAATAACCATTCCAAATTGAAGAAATTTAGCATCATTGTACGATTGCAGCTGACAAAAGAAAAACATAGGTCTAACATTAGTGTGTAGAATGAAAACTTGTCAAAGTCAAAAGTGTCAAATCATGATTGTGCGGATTAAATTCTCAAGGCAAGGAGCCAACTTCATTACTCTCAGGGTTTTCAAATGTTGAGGAAGGAAAATGAATGACAAGGATTTTCAGAAATTTCTTTGCATTTATCACCCCCGCAAGTTGTATGATATTTTCCTCAGAAAAAAATGGGCAAACATATTTGCATTGGTTGGCATGATAACAAATACAATTGTTATACTGTACTGCATGATTGAGGCAAAAATCAATTATGAATAATTTGAATAATATATAATGGAATAGGCGATTTCTACACATTACATTTGCAAGCCACATGTTTGTGAGGTTCATAAGGAAATTACCACGTTGGAGCCCTATGGGGGGAAAAGTTTACTTGAGGAAGTTGTCTGAAGGCTGGTTAAAGACACAGTTGTTGAGTGCAATGTATTGTGGGTAATCAAAAAGGGTACAAATAAAGCCTACACACAATAATTACACACTAAAAAGAGACTACATATTGACAGTGTAGGGTACCACGTCGATATTGACACTGTAGGATACCATGTCATGTTAACGTCAAGAAAAGGAATCAGAGAATTATTTCACATCATTTACAGGCTACAAATGGAAATCCCAACTGTGTGCCCTTCCTTCTGATACTTATTTTTAGCAAACTGGGTTGATTCAACAATATTAACAGACTCATTTAGGCTACATGGTAAATGTACGAGTCTTCGCTGCTGTTTTCAACTCAATCACGGCCAAAACAGCAGATTTGCGCATACATGTACTTGTGTAATAGGCTTAATGTTGCGACTGTTCCATCTGGCTCTTTCCTTTCGTCGTTAATACCGCATGTTGACTGAAAACAATAAACAAGCTCTGTCCACATGACCCAATATGTCATAGCAAATAAAGTGTACACACGCAATTTGTTCATTATGATGACAGTGACTCCTCAGCATGCCAAACCCTCTCCAAAAATCAATACGTCGTTATTTAGCTTCAGTGCAGTCCGGAGTGAAATTGAACTTTTCAGGTAGTCATATATATGCACAGTACAGTGTACTAATAACTGGGGTTCCCTGCGGACAGGTTTCCCTTTGTTTAAGTTGCATGTTGCTGGACAAATTTTTCCTATTGATTGTGTTTTATTGTGGTCATTCATTTGGTGGTGAATTGGTAATAAAAAGCTGCGAGTTTCTCAATGGGTGTTATTCCTGAAGCCCTGAGTGTTTCATTAAGTTAATGAGTTTTTGCAGTTTGGCTAGTAATTTGCTCAAAATGAGATAGCTATGGGAAATTCAAAAGTGGCTCGGTTTGGCTTTGTTCAGATATATGTCATTACAGCATGTGGGTTGCTAATGGTGCATGACCTCCCCCAATTCATAATTGAGTAATTAAGAACATCCTTTTAAATTAAAACAAAATGACAGAACAGTGGATTTTGTCGACGAGGGGCCTTGGTGGTGTGTTTTCACAGGTGAAGTAAGTGATCAAAAAGTATTTCCAATTTTTGTGTAAGATTTATATTATAGATACCAAAACACAGAAAGAATGTTTTAAAGCTGGATCTTTGCCATTACACATGAAAGGCCTTCTTTTTGGCAGTCAATGGGAATCATTTACCTGTCAAATAGTACATTAATGTACTTTGAAAGGCTTTGTAATTATTGCATTTAGTTAACTGAATACATACAAAGCCGAGTACATATATATATATGTACAACAAATCAATGGAGATCAGTGCTAGATAACTGAAGAAGGGGCACTTTTTTGTTAGGAGATTTTGTCATACATTCTTGGTCTTGTTGGTACATTTGTACACTGTCAGTACATTTTGGTCACCATCGCACCCCCCTCACTGGCACTGCACATTGAGAGACACCCCCTTCCCCCTTTGAGGAGCTCGATGGTGATTTCTGAAAGACTGTTATTCCATCCCGAGAGGTAGACCCTCTTTAATATAGCTGCCACTCTGGTTTCATCTAGCCCCTGGGCTTAGGGCAGAGATTTCTAATCCTTTCACTCTTCACTTGTCAAATGGAAGAAGATCAGGGACCCCATGTTTTGATGAGCTGTTTTCTATCCACTTTACATAATCAGATACTTGGGGTCAGGCGAGGTCAAGCTCCTGGGAGTTTGTAGTATTCATTCAAGGGTAGTTCTGGCAGAGAAGTTGTTTACTTGCACTGTATGTAACTGCCACATGGCATATATCACGTCCCTTTCTTGGCAGAGGAAGTAGAACTGACAGCTTATTTACAACTTCAACAGATAGAAGAATTGTTATCTGCCATTTGGCTGGGGATTCACCAAAATGGACTGGGACAATTGGGCAGCTTTGAAAGACCTGACATTCAACTACTGTAAACAGGGCAAAAGACGTATAGCCTGATGATAAGAACTAGTGGCATTGAACTGATTGTCCATAGAACCTCCTCCCAGAACATGCTTTACAAGTACAATCATATATCCATGAAATTCCCAACAACCAATGAGCTGACCAGTACAGCAGATTTCGGTTGTGTTTGGGCGGATAGCTTATTTACATGTACCTTTTCGCAGTGTACAAAAAAAGATGGCCTCTCGTGTGTTTGCCGCAATCTGTCATACTAAACAAACTGTTGTCGTTGTTGATATCACTTCACAACGCCACTTTATTGCCCAAAATAAATTGTGGTGTTTGAAAAGGCTTCATCAATCCAACCAACAACTTTGGATTGTTTTGTGTACTTCAGTTTACCAATTCTTAAATGTTACAGTAGTGATCAGAATAATAATAAGTCAAATTTTAACCTCCAATAGATCACTCTGTGTATGAACACTGTACAGCTGCTTAAATATGCGCACACCTTGCTTAACAACGCTGGTTGTTGTATCCATTTGTACGTACAAATGTATTTACAAAATCGCTGCACTGACTTTCCCCCTGCATTTGCTGCTGCCACACAGAATATAATTTCATTAGGGGCGACATGATGTTGATAAAACCGTTGCTTCTGGGAATACAAGCCTTTTTGTGAGGTTTCAGTCTCCAACGTAGCCACTGATTTTAAGGGGGGGAAATTGATTTCTTCAGCCTAATATACTTTCTGTTGTTTCAACTGCCTCTGGTCCTTGCCTGACCTAGCTTTTGAAGTAATTACATTTTTCAGAATTTCACAAGCTGACCGGAGAAGTGGTCTTTTGTTTGAAAACTATAAATTTATAACTTGGTAGTGGTTTGTGACATTTTGATTGGAATTTTTCCAGTGGGTAATACATTTTCAAATACAATTGTTTATGATAATTGTTTTAGATATGCTGAGTGGTTTGTTGTACAATGTGTAACGTAATACATTTTTGTATATTATTTCATTTGACAAGTTTGTGATGATTGCATATTATCATTACTATGTATTAGATTGCATTGGTAAATTACATTATTGGGATTGTGCAGATTGCATGTCAATGCTTATTCAGCCTTGCAATATTGAATTTCCATGTGTATTGAAATCACTCTCAGTAGCATGTTGCCATTAAAAAAAGAATTTCACAATATGACCTCGTATGGAAAGGTTGCTGTTGGTAGAATTTTTGAAATGCAAAGCCACACAACTAATGCATGGTATTAGCCTACACCTTATTGTATATATACCATACGCCCAACCCAGAGAGCTGGTTGGTCTGATTGATGACTGCTCTTATGGCTTCAGTTAAATCAGCTTGAGGCCAAGAACAGTAACATCCAGCATTTAAGTCTCACCACATCTGGTGTTGGGTTGATTCACTACAATGGCTCTGTGCTGCTACCCTGCTTGTGCAAGCCATGCGAACATTAAACATTTCATCCAATAAATTGAGCAAGTCTACGAACGAGAAGAGGCCCCCCCGGGCTAATTTTAGAAACACATAGATCTGCTCATGTGCTATATAGTTCACTATTTCCATTATTTTCAATACGATTACAATGGTCGAGCTAATAACCGGTTTCCGTCTGGATTGTAGAATCATATTAAATGACCTGTTATCTTCCCTAGCGGCTCTATAAGGTCACAATTTTAGGCTTTGCAACTTTACCTATGTACAGTTTAAGTCCATTCAGTCTAACAGTCTGTCTTCAGTCTAATAAAGAATGTTTTAATGTAAATCTGCAGTCTAATTTAGCATTCAAAAACAGTTAAATTTTACATATTTTAACACCTTGCACAGCATCTTACAACCTTGCACAGCATGTACAGCATATTAAAGTCATCAAATTGACACAATGTTGGTGTGCTTCAAGAAAGTTCGTAAAGCATACATGTGTGAAATGATCCCACATTGCGTCCCACATTTATAGAATGACCAATAAGCTATATACCCCTGCCAGGCTGTGCCCTTGAACCCCTGGGGGCTGGTGGAAATTAAAGTGACCACTAAAACATGCTCCTAGCCATTACCGGGGCTTATGGTATCCATTTATGGAAACAAAGAGGATTTGACCTATAGTGGTTGATTTATTTTTGCCATGATGGGGTAATAATAATCACCAAATTTTGGGCATATCGTACTGACTGTACCTAAAAGGAAGTGCTTATTTCCTGGCCATCTTATGGAAAGAACAGCTTTCTTCCATTGTTTAAAACAAAAGATATTTGCTGTAAATACAGACACCTGTTTTATTTTAGTACACTGAATGTTGCCCTGAAGTATGAACTATCTTTTTTATTATTTTGGGTGGTGGTGGTGGTGGTGGGGGGGGGGGGGTAGGTGAAGTCCATATTTTTGTATGTACAGTAACAATTTAGTAAGCTTGCTTTGCTTCACATTTGATACACGTGTATACAACATATATCCGGGGCATTTGCATTTTCCCTCTACTAGAATCTCTGAGCAATATTGTGCTCATTTGTGTTGTTTTTGGTGAGAGAAGGATGGCATTTGTGTTGTTTTAGTGGAAAGTGAGCTTGTTTTGTTTCAAGGTAGGGCCAGGGTAAATTTAAAAATTGTAGAATGGTGAATAACCCCCCACCCCCCTTACAGCAAGTACCATGTTTCCTTATAGCTTGTGCTTTTGAGCAGACATAGTAAATGCTAGGCATTATGTAGCATATATCCAAACTTACAGTGAAATCCAAAGGTCAAGCACACAGTATTTGCTTACCAGTTCTTACATGTGGTAACTTGCAGGCTTATGTTGATTTGCTCAAGGCAAGTCTAGGCTTGTTTTTGTAGAGATGATTGTATTACAGACATGGTAGAAAAAGAAGGGTCAAAGAGAAAAACATTTTTGATAATTAGTTAATGGCATCCCCTGTGTCTGGGAGGCCTATCTAAACTGTTGATTTTAGGGAGCGCTGGTCTATCCTATAGGGAATGCAAAATACAGAACAACCCACAGTTTGATCATTATGTAAATTATTGTTTTTCTCATGTATATGCATAATTTCTCATGTATATGCATAATTCTCATGTATTTCTCATATGCATAATAAGTTCTAGGACATCTGTAAAATCTGATGGTACTTTACAATGTCCAGAAAGTAGGTTATCGCCTGTGATCAAATTTGTTCCCAGTGGTCGGTAGAAAGAATTGTTTTTGTTTGGTGTATGTAACTGTCCATTTACTGTTATGACCTAAATGTGTCCATTGCTCTCCCCTCCCCACAAGTGTGCTGCAGTGTGAACCAAACTTCTGGGGGCTCAGAATGATGGCAAATTGAGTGGTCACGTTTGTGTATACATGTGCCTTAATTTGCATTGTGCATTTTTGCGTTTAATGGGTACATTAAATGCATACATGTGTGAATTTTTGATTCCTTGCCAAAGGAATCTATGCGGTCACACGGCGTGTGTGTGTGTGTGGATGGTGACGCCTTATATTAAAATATTGCATTTACATTGTCAGTACTTCAATAATTTTGGACAGTTTGTAAAATTTCTGAGGGTAATAAAATCTTGGTAAAGAATTTTCCCCATTGCCTAATGCACTGTCTGTCCTAAACACACCCCCCAATTCATGACTTATTCATTGAAGACAGATGACCATTCACATTTTGCCCCAGATTGTATACACGGTAAA
>JAODFY010236643.1:0-10089 GCA_027580055.1 Paracaudina chilensis | reverse complement strand
TATCAATATAACATCAAAATCATGTCTGTAGATAGACCCCGGTATCGGAACCACTGAACGTTTTCGTTCTCTGGTTTAAAATTCAAGATGAAACATGTTTTTGACTGGCTATCGGGTGGTTTTTGTACACTCGGAACAGCTACTGTACATGGAGCATTTGTAAAATAGTGCAGTTAGCGGTTAGTGTAAGGATATTACATGGAAAATCAGTCATCACTACAACTGTAACTACCGACGTTGGGCTCTAATTAGTAACACAGCATTAGACCTAGGTTTCTAACTTCCTATGCCGACACTTGTCACTATAGCCTATGTCGTATACTGGAGTATATAGAATGTATAGGAACGTAATGTTACGATATGCATAATAGTTTTTGATTCCTTGCCGAAGGTAAAAGGATTCTATGTAATCATGTTGGCCTGTATGTGTGTGTGACGCCTTGTTCGTAATTGGCCTATCTCAATAGGGGAAAGGTGGATGAAAGTCAAACTTGGTACCTAGGTTAGCCATATTGAGAAGAAGAACCATATTTAATTTTATAAGAGGTCAAAGGTCATTTGAGGTCAATATGAGTGAAAAACTGAAAACTTTGTAATCAGGGTAGCTAAATAGGGGAAACTTGGATGAAACTCATAGTTAGTATGTAAGTGACCCATATTGAGTAGAAGAACCCTATTGATTTTTTAGGAGGTCAACAGTCATTTGAGGTCAATATGGGTTAATTAATGAAAACCTTGTAATCAAGCTAACTCAATAGGGGAAACATGGATGAAATATAAATAGTTGGTATGTAGGTCAGCCATATTGAGTAGATGAACCCTATTTATTTTGTAAGAATGTGTATGTTTTTCCTGGGGTTGGAGATATCTCCATACATACAGTACACTGCACAGAACAGTTACATTATTGCAAGTTCTGCGTTTCCCCCGTGACATCACAGAATCCATTACGTAACAGTACTTTTTCCTCATTTTAATCTCCTGGGGGATGAAAAATCGACGCCCAGTTGGGGTTTCCTCAACATACTCAGTATAAGGCTTCAGATCAATGAAAGTCAAGTCTACATGTCGCTTGATCCTTAACAGCACGCTACTTACTTTAAATCATATAAAATTGTCTTCCTCCAAGAAGTGGGTGGTATCCCTCCTCTCTGATATAATACTGACTATATGTGTATAAACATCATCTCATAAAACTAAGACCTTATGTTTATGTTTTACGAAGTTACACCATGACACCAAAGTGGCACCATTGTTACAAATAATTTGAACTGCTAGGCTGGTTTTGTCTGTAAATAAAAGGAGTGTCAACATGGGTATTTTGAATTTCTATAATACTGTAACATGCATAGATGGACATTTGTTCAACTGAATAATAATTATTAATCCCTGATCTCTGCAATCCACTCTACAAGTCTCCCTAAGCCCTCATTCATTGTACATCATTTCAGTATTCAAGATTTTGGGGGGCTTAATTTAATGTGACTGGAGATAGTTGTCAGTAATTGTTTTATGTGCATCATGATCAGTAGATGTGACACATTGTTGTTGGTTCCATGTGTTGATGACATAAATGAATGAACATGTCAGTAAATCCTAACACTTTAATTGACATCAGAACCACTAAATGTCTTCATTTCATGCTTTAATAGTCCAGACCTGCCAGCAAAGGCATCAACAAGACATTATGGGCACAGCACACTCTAAATGTGTATGGCATCAACAAGACATTATGGGCAAAGAACACTCTAAATGTGTATGGCATCAACAAGACATTATGGGCACAGCACACTCTAAATGTGTATGGCATCAACAAGACATTATGGGCACAGAACACTCTAAATGGGTATGGCATCAACAAGACATTATGGGCACAGAACACTCTAAATGGGTATTTTGTGCAGCCAATCAGCACACTCTAAATGGGTATTTTGTGCAGCCAATCAGAACACTCTAAATGGGTATTTTGTGCAGCCAATCTGGTTTCCTTGAACACTCTGTACTACCTAGTTTATTGATACAACTGAGATTAAGAATGTAGAAACCCCCCACCCCTTGAATTACAGACATTCCACAGAGCTGACCTAGATAAACACAGATTATCATAACTCAAATATTTGTAGGGATTTGAAGACACTTGCATGTTGAGGATACATCAGATGTTATTAGTGCTCTCCAATAGTGATAACTATTGCAACATCATTCAGGAAATGTCCATTGGGTAACTGCATGTGGTTGGGGAAGGTCAAATGGGAGGGGAATATATTGTAATGGGGGAATAAGGTTGAAAACTTGACATTACAGAAGTGCTGCCATGGGGGTGAGGGTGGGGAGGTGATTCAGGTCCTGTTGAGGAGGGGGCAGTTATGAGGTGTTGGAATATAACCTGCATGATATACAATTAAATATGCTTAACCTCAAGAAAAGTTTGGTACGTAATGGGGGAAACAAAAAAACGGGTGAAAAAGCAGGGGGGCAGAGGAAGATGTGAAACATCATCACTTGTGAATCATCATCACAAACATCATCATGACTTGAAAATGACCTCTGCAGCAATAACAAAAGCTCATCAGATTGCACAGCACATTGTAGGTGGCATCAATCCAACAGTAAGCACTACATATATATTCTAGCTTCTGAGATTGGAAGGATGCCCATCCTGTTGTGCTAGAAATATGCCAAATACAAATCACAATCAGCTGAAATTATGCACTGTTATATGAAGTAAGCTAATTAAATCACAAAATCAGGTGAGTTTTGGTGAAATCATGACATGCCCATCAAATTATCTGGTCCCACTAAACACAGCAAAAACATGCAACTAAACTTGTTATTGTATTACTTTAATTTTTCAGAATAACTCAAAACAGGGAGGTTAAATAAGTTCCTGTCATTCACACCACTCCTGACTCAGTTTAATTAATTTTCACTTCTTCTTGTCATGTGATGCACGTAATAGGGTTGCTGACCATTTGGAAAGGCAATTAAAACATTAAAGGAAAATGAAAATGAGAATATAATTAGAGTTGGGAATCCTTAAGTGGAAAAGAAAATGCAAAGTGTTATCCATTGATAATCTCATGAATGAGTAGGAAGGCTTCAAGAAACACTTGTCCTTCTTGGACAAGGCTGACAAAACTGTAACAACTTTCACTTTGTATGGTTTCAAATTTATGTTGTGAATCCAATAAAGGATGTTGAGCAATCTGCACTTGTGATTAGTAACACCACATGTTACTTGAGTTTATGCAAGAATCAACACAGGGGATGTCAGTCTGCAGCCCTAATGAGAGTAACACTGTATTCCACAGGACCATGATCTGTTGTTTTAAGCATGTGTAATAATTTAAGTCAGCATGGTCTGGTAAGGACTAACAGAGAACCTCAGTGAATTGAGGACATTTCTTGTAACTGGGCAGAAGGAACAAAACCAGTGATGTTAAAATTTCAGTACAAGAAGGAGAAAGGCAGTGGGTAAGTTTTAATGACCTCTGAATCATTCAGTGGATCATGTAAAGTGATTTTGATTTGAAGGCGGTGCCCTGTGTATAAGCTAGTGAAAGTGAGATATAAATTACTAACTTGTTACTCGTCAGAAATCAGTCATATAGTTGGTGATATTATAGCTCTAATGATTGTTTTTATTCACAGCCAATCCTCACAACAGATGAGCCAGGCACCACCACCCGCACAGCCTCAAATCAACCAGCCCCCACCCCGTACTGCTTCATCTGCTACCAGGGAGCTTGATGACTTGATGGCCTCTTTATCAGACTTTCAGGTATGTACTCAATGGTAATCCATCATCTAGGCACCTGGTGATCCCCAATCTAGGCACTTGGTGATCCCCAATCTAGGCACCTGGTGATCCCCAATCTAGGCACCTGGTGATCCATCATCTAGGCACCTGGTGATCCACCATCTAGGCACCTGGTGATCAACCATCTAGGCACCTGGTAATCCATCATCTAGGCTCCTGGTGATCCATCATCTAGGCCCCTGGTGATCCATCATCTAGGCACCTGGTTATCCATCATCTAGGCACCTGGTGATCCCCAATCTAGACACCTGATAATCCATCATTTAGGCACATGGTGACCCATCATCTAGGCTCCTGGGGATCTATCTTCTAGGCACCTAGGATCCATTTTCTAAGCAACTAGTAATCTAGGGATCGAATGATCCATGGCCAGGATTAATTTACCATGAATGTCCAATATCAACATTCTGAGTGCATGCTGTAGCTCTGTAATTCTTAGCCTGTTTATTGTAGCCGTGTCAAGTTCATCATTAGTGGGCTTAGACATGCAGGTTCCATCTGTAAGTGGTGCAGTGTGCTTGTGTCTGGGCTGCTCCTGTAACTTATCAAATCTGTAATTCTGAACAGTTTATGTGATTGGTTCGGCACACTTAATCCCAGAGTGGGGGATATGAACTTTAGTAAGTTAAACCAGTACTGTATATATAAGACAGCTCTGTTATTAAAGAGGCTGGCAGTGTTTACTGATTCTGTTTGGTTTTGTAGTTAAGGACAGCATGTATATCTGATGTGTCTATACATGTAGGTTATTCGGTCTGAGGACTCACACAAAGGAAATTCAGGTTCTCAGAAGGGAATACAGTGGAAACTACTTCATATACAAGCCCATGGTACAATATAATTGATTACCACTACAACAGCATTAACAATGGAGGGAGCCACTATGCACCACTCCTGTGCCATCAACATATTTAAATTATCCTCCATTAATAAATGTGATATTTCAATCTATACTTGGATAGCATATGGGTGAATACAAGATGCCCCTTTAATTTGTGATTGAATTCCCAGATGTGAGGCTGAACTTTTAATTGGAATGTTCCAGGCAAAGCAGCTTTACGTTATTAGGATGGTGACACAATTAACTTTGATGACATCTTACTGCCCGACTATCATTAATTATATCTGTGGGTAGAAGTGATGGAAACAGCTTTATGTTATTAGGATGGTGAAAGTTGTACAATATGACTTTATAACAAAAACTGATGCCCTGTATCCATCATGTAACCATGTTCCCCCCAAACATACCATGCCCACCATACACACCAGTGCTGGAGTCGAGTCCATCGTTTCCATCATTTTTGAAGAAAGACTGGCCCGATGCGGCCTCATAATTATTCCTCTGTGACTCGAGCCGGTCTTGTGCGATTATCGAGCCGAGTCACGAGTCCGGACTGTCCGAGACCGAGTCCGAGTCATTGCTTCTCGAGTCCGAGTCACAAGTCCGGCAAAGCGTGACTCGAGACCGGTCTCGAGTCCGAGACCGGTCTCGAGTCGTCCAGCACTGACTTTATCACAAACTCGGTAGTTGATCATATGAAATACACCATTAAATCCTTTCGCTCCCTTTATACCATAGCAAGAGGCTTCTATATATTTAAGATAACTGCATCATTATGTTTGGATGGCACGGTGGTCAATTGGCTAGTACAGTGAGCTCATGTTTGAAGGATCACAGGTTCAAACACTGGCTAGGTCATTGTATTTGCAAGGCACTTTACCACAATCGACCATTAATTAACAGAAGTATGGCATGCATGGTGTATGCATAATACATGTTCGTAAGCTTCATTTCTCGCTAATATGAGTTTTACAAATGGCAGAATGACAAAAATATTGTTGTTTTATAACATGAAACATTGGACTGAATGACTAAGCCAGCACGCTGAGCAATTAGGTCCTATTTTTTATGCTCAAATTCTGCCCGAAACTTTCAGTTTATGAAAAATTGTAGAATGCTCTTCCAATCGAGCCCCGAAGTATTCCTATCACGCATTTGAAGAAAGGTCTGAAAGATCATCTCTTTGTTAATTGTGATACTTATTATATAAAGTTAAATATTTAATGATGCTTTGTAAATCCATTTTAGTGTTGGTTTCAGCACGACTGTGTAAACCTGCAAGGTAGTGGCTGTTCATAGACCTTGCTTTCACTCATTCATTTATCTTGACACCTACCATTCAGCCAATCAGAACACTCAATAACAGACCTACCGATCACAGGTAATGTTCACTTCCTATTCAACTCTTTATGCTTCAAGAGGAATATAATAACTTTGGTGGCCATGAATCTACCTTGTCACCTACCATTCCACCAATCAGAATGCTCAAAACAAAAACATACCCGCCAAATGGCCAATGAAAACATTTGTACAGAAGGAGCAGTGACTTGACAATTTATTAGATCCAAGACATTTCTCTATCAGTTGTGTTATTCAACCAAGTTTGAAATTGTGATCCATTCTCAGATCTCAATAAAAACATGTAATCCAATTTACCTTGAGTTTGTCCAAGTGAGGGAGAGTACGACAATGGATATCTTTAGCAGTGATCTCACTGTTGTAGAACTTGGAACAAAGTTTGCAGAAGTAACCAGATACGGGCAGAACAAAAGCCACTCCTGTAAACAGAGGCAGAAGGTATGATTTACTTACCTTAAACAGGTCATGACATAGCATATGTATAACACAAAACAAATATATTACAATAGAAAATAGAAATATACAATAGAAATATTGTGTTTGATCCATGCAAGAGGTTATCTCTAGCTCCCAGGACAAGCTGTCATAGCAGTGGTGGAGATGAATTTGATGAATGACAGAAATTCAGGAATCAGGACGAACAAATGTTACAGTATGGCCCACAAACACATTAATGAGATTAAATGTTATTTTGATATGGAAATATAACTATTTTAATCCAACACCAACATACCAAACACAAAGTTGATGGGATATACCATTGCAAAGTTATTGACATATTAAGAATTTTACTTTAAGCCCTGCCCACTCATTATTCATGATATGGATACCCAAAAAACAGTAGAGCACATTGATCCTTACATACGTTCCTGAGCCTCTGGCATCAGAATCAAAAACTTAAATTTTAACTATGGTCCCATCCCCAGCAGATTCTAACCACAAAGTATGCAACAGTGTAAAAGAAATTACCTGAGCAAAAGAGAACAGAAGAGTGAGGTTGCAGTGGATGCCGTGATTGGATTCTAACTCCCTGTGAACAGAAGAGAGATATAACAGCAAAAACAAACAAAACAAAGTATCCATAGCAACACATGCAAAGAGATAATTATTTTCATGCAAATCAGGTTTGGGACATATGGGACAAACTTTCTGTAACAAACATAATACCACCAAAATACATTCCCTCAATCTGCATTTTAAAATACCCAAAATTCCATTCTGGGAATGCTCTATTTGAGAAGGAATCAAATTGTCATGTGTAGGCTAGAGACACTGACGCCAAAATAAATTCACAGACCTATACACACAAAATTTGTGATTGGTCTAAGCCAGCTTCATTAACAACAAATGAGTTGACCAGCCTTTCAGACATTTATCATATTTGGTGTTTATTTTAAGTTTAAAAGTATAGTCCATTCAAAAGATAAAGTTCCTGTCTAATTAAGAGAAAAACAAGAGCACAAGGGCACTGTGGTTCCTTGCATAGGGGTATATGCAATGCCACATCATATTATTATAGCAAGTTTGGGCCCTAATTTTCCAAGCAAATGTGGTCCCACATGTACCCATTACTATAAACCAACACTATAACCAACACTTTTGTGGTCACAAATTGTTTTGTGTCAATTAACCCCCTTGACATATTTGATCGGAAGATCAAATATGAGATCTGAATATGGCCTCGAAAATGTAAGAAATATAAAACCAAAAGGTCACTGGAGGTTAAAGTGAGGTCTAAGGTCACCCACAAGCGGGTCAACAATATGGTTACATTAGCGCAACTCCCAGCCCTAACAGACATTTTGTTCCAGAGTCACAACAAAAATACAAGGTTTTTACCATTAATTGACCTTTGGTGACCATGGATCACCTTGGATGACCGTTAAGTTTGAAAATGTTCCCCTACCCTGTTCACAACTTGTCCCAGTATCAACCATGCCAGACCTTGGCATTTCACATATTTTCGGTTTCTTGACCATAACTGACCTGCGGTGACCTTTGCGGGCACCAAAAACAATAGGGCACACCTTCTCACTATGCCGGATCTATAGGCAAAGTATAGTCAGACGAGTTAAAAAAAACATTTCCTTAAACTTTAATACAACCAGAAAACCAAGAGGTTTTGTGATTCCTTGCTGGTCTCAAATTTAAAACAATAGGGCTAACACGTTCTTGCCGAACACCCAACAAGATTTTATCTCAACTGTTTTAACATGAAATTCACAACAAAATTTGATGAACAATGCAACTGTTTTGTCCTTGCACTACAATGAGTGGACGTTTAGCTTATTCTATGCATAAATTAGCACACAACTATTCTCAATGCTTAGTTTATCTCTTCTTTGCCAAATTGTCTGAACATGATTTCTTCTTTGCCCTCTGAATTCGCTTTCTCTCTCATAATTTCTGTTTAACAAACTTCAAAGTTCAGTCGTTTTCCCTTTTACAGCTTTTCTCTGTTCAGCCTTTCTTTTCCAGTCTTTAGCCTTCATAAGGATATGCTGCCCCTCATTTGCTCTCTGTTTTCCCTATATTGTTGGGTTCTTTCTCTACTAGACTCACTTGACCATGTTGAAATTGGAAACCAATGACACCTGTACCCACCCATGCAATACAATGTACAGAACGCTGTACACTATTTAGTCTGTGACTGGACACCTCCCCCGAGACAATTCCCCTGGTCATGGCTTTCTAACTGACCACTTTAGGGACTATGATTTCATACAATGGATGGCAATGGATGGTGCCCACAAAACTAATCCCTGTGCCTGGCAACAAATAGACAAATTAACTGTCAGCTCTATTGAAACACAGTGTACATGTATGTTAACCTGTTTACCTGTTAAGCTAAACTATGCAAACATTTCAGGAAGTACCAAAAAATAATCAGGTCTGTGTTTTAGGATGCACTTCTGTCCTGTCCGTGACAAAATGTGCTGAATAATTAAGTGATTAATGAAAATTAGAAAATATGGCAGATGTATGGTGATGGTAAGTAAGAGAATCCTTGGAATGAACATGTTTCAGCTATTAAGTCCAACTTCCCGGGGTAAATAAAAACCACTTTGGGGTAAAAAAGGCTGGTTCTTTTTTACCCCAAATGCAGACTTAATCTTGGGGTAAAAAAAGTCCAGGTGATTTGAGAAACCTGAGAAATAGAATGGATAATTACATTATTGATTAATGTAAATAAACGTATTGGTACGATAACTAAGAAATAAATGAGCCTGCTATCAGTTCAAGGACAGTGGCAGAAACTTCAATAATGTCAATATTTAGTGTTTTGGGTTATAAATTCTGGTAACCAGGTGAGAAGGATATCATTGATCAATAAAGTGTGTCACAATCAACTAGAAGTATATAGTTGTGATGTACACTATGCAAGAATATTTTATTCTATCTCACATGGCCTGTAGGGGGTTGTTTTTTTTTACCTTAACTACCCCAGTTTTTTTTTACCCCGACTGACTATAATCCTTCTAATTCTAATCTTAGACACTATAGATAAAAGTGTAATTTTGAAAGACACTGTCAGGATTTCAATTGAGTCTTTCTGTAGTCTAAGTTGTCGTTCCAGGCTATGTTTATGTCTTTGTAGCAGCTAATGCTGGTGTATGTGACTTCATGGAGATTAGTAGGTACACAAGCCACCCATTGAACTCTGCAAATTTTGGCGGTTCAAAATCAAATCATTTACATTTGTCCTATAGTTTTTAATATTATCAAAGAATGTTAGGTCCAATTGGTAACATATTTTACACTAAACAAATATTTTACAATTAAAAAAATATGAGCATGATGTTCACAGTACAACTTTACACACACACAGTTCATTTGGTGCATAATTAGTTGTCTCTAGGGTCAACTATGTCTTGGGGCCAAATTGTCTCCAGGCAAGTTTGGAGTTAGTCCATATTGGGGACCTATTAATTAGAGTATGTTACACAAACCTTCATAATACTAGCTTGTATATATGAAGATTTGTGTAAGGTACTGTAGTGACCAAATTCTACTATACAGACTCGGTCGCCCAAATAACAGTCTATGTAATGCTGTGCACCCACATCAG
>JAODFY010236633.1:0-10092 GCA_027580055.1 Paracaudina chilensis | reverse complement strand
AAATTGTGTACTCATACTCATGATTTCGAGCATGTACCCGTACTCGTACTCACAACCTGAACTTTTTGGCTGTACTCTTACTCACACTAATGTACTCACGCTACAAGTATGCTTGCCAGGCCTGTCATCCTAGAACCACAAGCACACTGCATTAGCCACACAATGACCACACTCCTCAGTTGTGTTTAGCTCAATTATATTAGTCAATGGAGAGTTTATGCCATGTCAAACAATTTAAATATATATATATATCAACCATAATTGGTCATTGCTCAGAACCTTTAATTTATTTGGGTTAAATTTAATCAAGGTATTCCATTCCTGATTTCAGCACTACATTAACCAACACGCAGAAAAGAAGTTCATCTGTGAGAAATGCGGCAGCAAGTTCGGGAGCTCCAGCTACCTTGATGTCCATGCCAGTAGGTGTGGACAGATCTTTCAGTGCAGTTGTGGCACTCCTTACAGCACACCAGAAGCTCTATATATGCATGCAAAACGACACAATCACCAACTGACAAAACAGTTCAAGGAATCAAGGTTTGTAAGCAACAAATTGATTTGATCTTGCACTGTGACTTAGAGACACTATTCAACAATATTTGGCACTGAATATTTAGCACTAATAGTAAATAGAACATCTAGTAAAACATCCCAAATACAAAACAAGAGGGCATGGAGTTGCAAATCTCAATTGCATTCATCATATCTTTGTAAAAAAAAAACCTGTTACACAGTTATAAAGGGTACTACAACCCTGTTATACAGTTATACACGGTACTACAAAATAATAAATAATAGTTTTTTAATAAGGCGCAAAATGCAAAAGTCTCTAAGTGCTGTAGAGGGATACACAACGATTAGAAACATGCACTGGATGACATAATATACTAGACAGTATAAAAGTTAATAGTAAGCAACACTGAACAACTTAAGTCTTAAGGTGAGACTTGGAAACGTCAACAGTTTCAGCTTGACGAATGTGAAGTGTGATATTATCCCAAATGTTGCAGAAGCATTAGAAAAAGATCTTAATATTTTGATGATAAGATATTGTCTGAAAGAGCGAAGAGTTAGCGACTGGAAGATCTCAGTGTTCTAGTGGGAATATAAGGCTGGGTATGGTCAGATAAGTTGAGGGAAGGTTAAGAGGAGAATCCTGTAGGTAATCTTAATGGGTAGCCAGTGTAACTTACACAAGATGGGAGAAATGTGATTGATCGCTATGATGAAATATGGTGGGATGCATGATATGAGACGAGCAGCTATGTTCTGTACACGTTTGAGGTTTAGAGAGTCTTTTATCAGGTAGTCCATTAGAAGCGAGTTACAAGAATCCAGTCTGGAGATGACAAAGGCGTGAACAAAGCGAGTGGTAGTGTCAATATATACAAGAAGATTGATCTGGCCGATTTTCCTTATAGCTATAATTGTAGCTTTATTAACATGATCCACATGGCTACTCAAACTTAAAGAAGAGTCCATAAAGACCCCAAGATTTTTGACAATAACCGACAGATGGGATTTTGAAGATCGGGTGATATGCTTCTCGTGAATCACAAGCAGAAGTGAAGTATTTCAGTTCTGGGTCATTTAAAACTAGTTTGTGCGATGACATGAGCATTGATGAGGTCTTGAAGCGGGGCACAAAACATGAACTCTAGGGGTAAGGCAATGGAACCCTGGGGGACACCATACCAAAGTGAATGGAATCAGATTGTACATTATTAACAAGAACTGATTGCTTCCTGTTAGACAAATAAGATGAAATAACAAGACACAAGCATGATTCCTTCCTTAAATTTGAATGGGCGAAAAATGCACGGTACCATTGCATGCCTGAGTGCTCATTTCACACTTTGTTTTAAGCAGCAAACAATGATAAACATTTTTTAATCTTATTTTCTTGGTAGAAAATACATATGGCGGAAAAAATCCCTGGAGGCTGAAGCCCATGGTGAACAACCACTCCAAGAGACTGTTAAAAAGAAGGGGAAAACACTTCTGTTACCCAAGGGATCGACATTCATACTCCATGAAATAATAGCCCCAGCCAAAGCAACAATCGGTACCCAAACAGAAAAGAAACTCGAGAGAAAGCAACCACAAAGGACTCCAAAGAGAAAGAACGATAGAGAGTTACAGAAAGAGAGGATTAATCAGAATGGGAAGGTACCTAAGAGTGAGATTAATGAGAAGCGTAGATTTGCAACTGAGCAGTTACAGAGGCTTGCTTCTAGCAGGGATGCAGGATTCGTAAGCCTACCTTATCAGGGCATTCAATTCAATCAAGATCTTCCACCATACCCAGCCCCAGCTAGTATTGAACAAAACACTTATGTACCTACATCTATATATTCCAATGGCATGACAACTGCTCTGGCTTCTTCCAGGATTAATCCATCAACAAACAATGTATTGACATCACAAGGGATATCTGGGATCACAAATTCATCAGGCTCCATGTTGAATGGTCATGCCTCTCATCAGGGCATACAAGTAACTTTTGCTGATTCTCAGCCATCTTTGTTACTACCTCATAACTCTTCTCAAGGTCCACAAATGACAATGAACGGACATGCGATAGTCACATCATCATCTTCGTTGGTTCATCAAGACAATGTTGTTACTGTTTCCATCAATGGTGGGAGTCACATGGACACCACAGGAGTAGTTGAACCACTGAGGATGGCACCATCAAGTCGACCAAATGATGGGCATATAAGCTTAAACTCATTAGCTAATCCCTCGACAAACGGTAGTGATGCCATTAACTTCAGGAGCATCGGTACAACCCTGGAAACCCTGGGAGTCCCCACCCAGACAGATTTTAGTATTCTGGATTTATTTGAATCGTGTGACATCCAGACACAAACCATTGAGAGTATCTTTGCATGCAGTCCAGTCCTGAGGGAAAGCTCTGCCACACAGACCCAGATGCAGGAGCAGCGAAACAGTTCCATGGAGACCAACCAACCATCGACCAACGAGGCACAGACACTGATGGAGAGTATGCTGGAAGCAAACACCCAGCAGACTCAGACATTCATCACTGAACAGAGCACAATGGAAACACAAACCACGGGTAGGCTCCAGGCGTTAAACATGAGAACGGTGGAACTACAGACCATGACCCATTCATCCATCGCGACCTCTCCTTGCCCTGCAGGCAGCAGCCAACAGCGGGAGACTCAGGAGACACAAACGATGAGAGCGCTTTCATCCCAGGACCTACTCTCCCTGGACATCTACACCCAGACTGTCCTTGATGCTGAACATCTGGAAGATCTCGAGTTCTCTGACATTCACACACAAACTGTGGATGACTTTGATCTAGGGGTGTTTGGGTTAGATTCTAGCAGTACATCTCTTACTATTCCCTACGTCGCTGAGAGTACATCTGCTGAAAATGGTAATGCCTGCATGGGTGAGAGTACATCTGCTCAAACCATGCCCTACATGGGTGAGAGTACATCTGCTCAAACCATGCCCTGCATGGGTGAGAGTACATCTGCTCAAACTACGCCCTACATGGCTGAGAGTACATCTGCTCAAACTACTCCCTACATGGCTGAGGGTAGTACAACTGTGGGGACACAGGTTCAGAGTCAGCATCTTAAAGGTAATACAGTCTCCACAAATGTTCATACTGATAAAATTGTTCCTGTTGTTAATGCCAACTAAATGTTATGCAAGTTAAGATAACATGTAAATATCTCAAGTTTGCAGTTACAGTACCTAGGGATATTTAAATGGATAATTTCAGTTTTCTGACAAACAAATATGACAGCCAATGTTATCTTATTTTACCTCAACCAATGTTAAACACCACATAATGCTTCTAAGCCCATTTTGCATCTAAGCCGTTTTTCATAAACAACATTTTTTCCAAAGGGGAGGGGGACACCACCTCCCCTTTTACCCCTCCCCCAGGGTGGCGATCAATGACATTTGCACCCCAAAGTGATTGGCCAAAGACCCATACACACAAATGAGCTGACCAGTCTAGCAGGTTTCTAGCCTTCTCAGGGCTAGAGTTGTTTGCTATGGTACACGCCAACCATTTGGCCCCCTCAAAATTTAAGGTTGGCCTCACCCCTGCCCCCAGAACACAACTTACGTATACCATTCTGGATCATGCCACCCAATCACAACATCCTTGCTGTGCCCCTGTTCAGCCTGGATGCACAGCATAAAGGGACAGAGTAGGGTTTGAACATGACTTTTTCTCTTAATGTAAAGTTTTTAATAATCCTGTCCATAGTTATTCAGAACCATGTAAAACAACTGTATTCTACTAATTTTGATAATCATAGTGAGAATTTAAGCATAGCATTATACAGAATTAGATTGGTATGCATGTACTGGTAATTTTCACAAAAATGATATGCAAGCATTTTGGAAACATAAAACTAGAATAATTTCTCTTTTTTTTTGAGGGGGGAGGGATGATTTTAGTATCAACTCGGACAGTAACTTTTAGGGGTGTCTTTGGGGCATAGGCAATTATACCAGGTGAAATGTGCTGGGACTCGACAGCATAGATACCACATAAAACAAGAGCTGAGGGCTATGTGATTCATTGCCTTTGATATTAAAATCATCAGATAAGTGAAAGATCAATTAAGTATTCCTAAGAGCAAATTTGCTGACTAGTCTTCCCTACTTGAGGCACATTACCATACCAGAGTTGCTGCAAGCATCAATAAGCTAGAGTGTGACAAAAGTACTACATTTGCTTGAGAAGTAATTTCCTGCATTATGTACTGGATTGGATGTCTCATATACTGAGAAAGTCCCACAGATTGTATTTGTTGTATTCATTTAGTATAAATAAATGCTTAAAATAATGTGTTTTGTTCTATTGTTTATTTCTATTGCATAAACATACTACAGTACAGCTTTTATTAATACAGACAGAGAAGACCATCTTAGACAATGAAAGAACAATTATAAATTAGCAACACAGCTAAAACAGCCTAACAAGACATACTTTCAAACTCTTGGTTATTTTTAAATCATGGAAAGTTATCAATTCAATAAAAAAAAAAATCAACAGTTCATATAATGGAATTACATATACCTATAATGATATTCTAAATTTTTCAATAAATAATGCCTCAGAATATTTTTAGTTGCAGATGTTCATTGGTAGTCATGTATTCATTCTAACAGTATCAAATGTGCTATATGAGTAAGCACTATTTTCTTGCACCTGTCACTGCAAGAGCCACATGTTATATATCCATGCAATTTCTGAAGGCAGAACAAAAATGTTTGAACATTTAAATTCTGAATAAACTTACATTTGTTTATTTTGTACAGGCACACCAATATTTAATTAATGCTTAAAATGGCTTATTTGAAGGTCTACTTCAAGTAAACTGGAATCCAGTACTATCAGGATTTTTTTTAAATCCTCTCAAAATGCACTGCATTATGGCTAACTAAATATTGCCATCAGTAGCATGCACAGGATTTCTGAGGTGGGGGGTAGCCAAATCTGCAAATCCCCTAACTGAAATGGGGAAGGGGTCTACGAGGAGGTTGTGTCCCCCTCCCCTTTGGAAATTTTTCGAAAGAAAACCTGGCTAGACACAAAATGGTGCCAAAAATTGCTAGTTTCAAGCTTGTGATTCTTGGGGAATTTCAGGGGTGCCGACATTTTGTTTTTTGTGTCCTGGGGGCAGGGGCATGGCTAATCTAAAATCTTGAGCATTCCAATAATATCACAGGGGAGGGAGCTGTCCCCTACAACAGTTAAGCGGAGCGCCACCATCGGTTGGCATGTAGCGACGAAATTTTGCTAAATATACCTTCTAGATTGCTGGAAATGACACTTTCCAGACCTTGCAAGTAGCTTCAAAACCTCCTTTATTTTGAGATCTCATGAATGAAAAATTAAGACTTGTAGTTGATGTAGTTTGATAACTAGGTGGGGTATTCAAACATCTGATCCCCCGACTGGATTTCTGTTGGGTGGGACTGAACTTTTCTGTAAAGAGTTACGGAAGGACACATACTTGGCTATTGGCTATAAGGCACGATTTCAATCTCCCCCTCTCTTGGTCCTGCACTTAGGTAGGTGACAAAAATTGTGACTGATTCCAAACAGGGGGCTATT
Organism: Paracaudina chilensis; assembly: GCA_027580055.1. Taxonomy (NCBI): domain Eukaryota; kingdom Metazoa; phylum Echinodermata; class Holothuroidea; order Molpadida; family Caudinidae; genus Paracaudina; species Paracaudina chilensis. The sequence goes on along the minus strand of JAODFY010236633.1, from coordinate 3,968 downwards.
TGCTCGAACGTGAACAATTGTGGTGATGCTGCTGAATACAGATATACATGCGCGTGCAAAGCACGCAAAAAATTTTGGCCACTGTGAAACATGTTTGATGACCTTATAATATTAAGAGGGATTACAGTTTAAGAATAAACTGTTACAAATAATGAATTCCTTAGTCCCTTCTATTTTCTCTCCTCTCCTCCATGCACATTTTAAAATCCCCTGACTGATTTTCCTCAGACTGGCCTCTTTTGTGCATGCCACTGATTGCTATCAGGATTTATGTAAATGTTTGTATATATCTCATTGGTTGTTTTTTAATATGCACATGTATTATTTGGTTTATGTTCTTCCAACTACAGTACATCAAGAAAGGAAAGTTCTAGGAAATGGTTCAAAATGCATTGAGTGTATAAACATGTGGAGTACACCCAAGCTAGTCCTCCTGTGCCTGTACTACAATTTTACAGGTAGATTTTGAAGCATTGACAAAGATTTCATCTTAAAATGCTATTTTTATAATTATTAAAAATATTAATATTAAATAGGTGTAAAACAGGCTATACCTAACCATTTTTTGATGTGAAAGGTCCTTGGTTAGACCTGTATAATACAGCAGTTATTTGCCTGCATTTCATTTCTTTTTCATTGCCAACGTTTGACCTACATCAAGTAAAGCAGGAAAATGTAATGAAGGGTGAAGCTATTCCCTCAAAGAATCCAGATGATCTATTTCCGTTATCATGATTACAGATTTTAAGGTTTTACTTCTGTTGAGCTCCGAAGACTGACCAATCACCAAATGCAGTTGGGTTTAAATGTTGTTATGTAAAAATTATAGGAAATATGCATGGGAAGAATGAAGTTTGCCTTGTCAAATTTGACCTCTATTGGGTCAAACTTGTGTTTGACCTCTGTTAACCTTATATATAATATTTTCCTCGACCAAAACTGAGTTCTCATACCCAGTGTTTGTTGTAGCTAGAGATATCTTAGTGCTGGCTAATTACATGGGTGGATGATGGTGAAGCAAGTCCCACTCTGGATATGAGCAGTCAATGTCTGAGGACCAACTGACCAAGGCCCACATTAGGGCTCCTGGTGTGGTCCAAGGGCAACAACCTGGCAAGGGTTAGAGCTCCTGGATTTTAGCTGATTTGCATGGCTTTGGAGTGCTCTTCTCCTGCCCATATTTTTGTACCTGACAGTCTTTCAGGATTCAGGTGATTTTCTGTGGATTTTACATACTTTTGTACCGGTTTTTGGCATGCTCGAGTGCCGGTTAGCAAGCACTAGCCCTGGTTATGCCCGACCAGCACTGAACGGCGTAGCTACAACACTGTTGGTACCCATTATAGTGAACCTGGATACCAAGTTAATTAAGGGCTTCATCAAAGTTAGTATAATCAAGTTATTGTGTATAAAAGTAAGAAGTTACAGACCCACATGCCACCATGGCTGTTCAGATATACCTTTTACTTTTGGCAAAGAATAAAATATACAATAGGAACCTATGGGATCCTGTTGGTGTGTGTGCATGACACTGCTTGTACACTCAACAATATCTCACCAATGACATGTAGGATCAATGGCCTACATATATAGATGGTAGATGCACAATGATGAGTAGATGTGCCCTATATTGTTTTTGATATCTGAGTCATCATGTCTTCATGTTATAAAGTAAAATTCTGAAAATGTCAATAAATTCATACTGGTTGCATTAGATGATGATTGATACATATTACATTTCCATATCACAGTTCATCTCATTAACCACAAAACACATCTTTTTTTTCGAGCTTACTTCTTCAGAAGACCATGTATCATGTAGATAACATGAGCAAGGCACAACACTCTTATTAACCTACTTTATAACCCTGGTAGTCAAACTGGCGACCCTCAGAGCCATATATGACACAAAATAGGGGTTGCAGCCCACAGTTTGACTACCATGGCCCAACGGCAACATCACAAAATTCTATTTGCATAGACAGGAAGGTTCAAACTGTGCCCACTGATGCCTGGCAGTAATTCTGTGGCCAGATCTGATGCTGTCTTGCGGTCCATCACACCCCTATGGAGGGGCTCTCCTAAGCCACTTGTTTCATCCGGGAAGTCCCCAGCACCTCTGATTGGGTGCTGCGGGAGTGCCCTTAGTCTGTGAGGCTTGTAACTTTTCCTCTCAGGTTTTTTCCTCAGCTGTTCACTGAGGTATTTCTGAGCTTGCAGAATATCTTGAACTGACTGAATTTCTTTGGCAAGAGCAAATTCTTTTTGAGAATCTTGGGAGGAAGCATCCATATTTGACTGGCTCCCACTAGGTCCTGTCTCCAATCGGAAACACAACTGCTCAAAACAACCTTTGTTTTTGTGCTTCTCGCCCGAACATGCATAATATCTTTCAGAGGCAGATAAGGAATGTAACATAGGTTTATTAGAACCACTGGATGAGAGATGAATTATTGCTGCTTCGTTGTTGTCATGGATTTGTCTTTGCTGTGGGGTCACTTTTTTCAAAGGTTCCAAAGTTAAGAGATGGTCACTTTCACAAAGAAATGCTGAAGAGCTCCCCCAAACTGTCATCATCTGTGTTGGTTCCTGAATGTCTCCCTTTCCATCAGGTTTCCTAGAGTGATGATCATTGTCAGTCGAGTGACGAATAATTTCATTTGAGTTATGAAAGTATTCAGTTGAGTTATCCTTTGACGTAACAAATGGGGAGTTAATTTCTACTTTGTGTATTTGGTAATTTTGTAGATTACGGTCCACATTTACATGGTGGAAGCTGGTTCCTTCTGTTGTTGCTGTGGTACTCTCATCTGTCGTTTTGACATTTTCACTGCCTTGCTCATGTCTACTCCATCTCCTCTTACTTTGTGAATCTGCTCGTACCTTGTATTCTAAATTACCATCTGAGACGGATTTTTGTGGTAGATGTGACACCACCTCACTTATTTTCTTTTCTTTCCTAGTTGAATGTTTTAATGGCTGATTTGCACATTTCAGAGTTTTCTGAAAGTGGTCTCTTACTCTTTCTAAATGCATTAGAAGTTTTCGTTCATCATTATTGGGCATCAACTGCAAACCAGGGTATGGTTCAACAACCATCCTGTGAAATCCTCCTGGACTGTAGCGATAAGTCCCTGGTTCAACAGTAAACCTCCAGTTAATATCTTTAGAAAATGTAGCATGGTGTAGCTGTTGTTTGGCACCACCTTTACTCTTCTTCCTTGACTCACTATGCCCATCCACATGATGCTTTTTTGGTCCTGAGGACCAAGCATACTTTACAAACGGTGCTGCAGGACGCCAGCCCATGGCAGCTTCCTGCCAGTCATTGCAGTAAATAGTACCCAGCACATCGTATTCAACTTCACTGCAATCAACAAGATTCCTTGTACTGGATCCAAAGTCATCCTTGGACTTCCTGGATTCTAGAACAGATGATGAAGTTAGAGGGCTTTTTAAAGTGTGCAGGTCAAGTACTGGAATAGATTCTTCTCTGGAATCTACATTTTCTTCCATTCTTCAGTTCATCTGGAAGTGTCTCTGAAAGTTTAAAAAAAAATTGAAAATGCAATGTCATTTTTTTATAGTACTGAAATCATATCACAAGAAAACCCAGTAAAATGGTAGCATATAGCTTTGTAATTAGTTTAGATTTGTAGAGATAGCATTTTACTGTAAATCAAACGTAGGCCTATTTGTATCTAATAAACATGGTTAACAAGATATTTATTATATTTTAGAACATTTTAGGTCAGTTTAATAGACCGATGATTAATGTACTTTCAAACAACTGTGTTAAATATTGTGTTGAGCACAATGCAAAAAATGTTATTACTGATAAAATTTGTTTTATAGCAGCAGCTGAAAATACAAATTGTACAGTATAATAGTATATAATTGAGTTTTGGTTAGGGTGGGAGGGAAGAAGGGGTAATGTCCGGGGAGGAAATGTCCGGGTGGGGAATTGT
>JAODFY010236623.1:0-10094 GCA_027580055.1 Paracaudina chilensis | reverse complement strand
TAGAGATTGTTTTAGTTATTGAACATGCATCATTGCAGGAGAATATTATTATTATAATCTGCCCGATTTGTTCCCAAAGGTTAACAATATTTTAGTCAAGCTTTGACCAAGCTTGTGCCACATTGTGTCCTAAGACTAGCTTATATCATAACTACCAAAATTAGACCTTGCTTAGAGGCTAGAGCCAGGATGACCAGACGTCCTGTATTTTACGGGATCGTCCCGTATTTCGGTCATTTTTCCGGCGTCCCGTATTGAACCTCCCTGTGATGCCTTTTGTCCCGTATTTCCATATCTCTGAAAATACAACACGATTATAGGCTATAGTGGCAATAGTCAATTTCCAGAACATGAGATTTAAAAATACATGTAGAAAATGCCTTGGAAGTGCCATTTCCAGCGATCTGGGAGGCATTTTCGGCCAAAATTTCTTTGTACGCTTCGCCCCAACCTATGTTGGCACTACGCTTAGATAGTTTGCCTACAGGCTTCGCCTTGGCAAATTCCTGGCTACTGCTCGCGTGACGTAACTCGCGTGACAAAATTTTAGGAAGATTTTTTACATATTTCAAGTAACTGTGGGATCATGATTACTTGCTATCTTTATGGCCTACATAAAGAATTTTTATCTGTATTGTGAAGAAAAAATGTTATGTGGGTCAAGAATGAATAAACTTTATTGATTAATTTTGTGACTCGCGTGACAGTAAACGGAGGGTGTTTTCTCTGAATCCTTACACCCTCCCCCTCCACAGTCAATTTTTGTAGTAATGGAATTGAATACACCCTCCTATTGTCAATCATATGAGCTCAGAAACTGGTGGTATCCATGTTCACAATGTGGAAAGCAGTCTAAAATTTGAATCCTATTCAATTTATCAATATTTTGTTTCTATGGTAACCAATTCTCAAAATTACTTTTTAATCCACCGAAACAGATATTTGTTACTTTTTTTCACTTTTGGGAACCACAGGTAATATATTTCATGAAACTATGTACATTTTTAATATACATTGCATTTGAAAGGTAGGAGGATGACCTTATCATGGAATTGACGGGTGTGTACCATTGGAACAAAAATAAAAGAACGCCTACGTATGACTAAACATACTATATACACTCATTTACAAACTCACAATATAAATCCAAAATCTGGAGAAGAAATCAATTGGCAAATCCTACATCGCAACCTTTACCATTAAAGCCAGTTATAACTTAATGATTGGCTGTACTGGACGTCAATTGGATATTTAGTTCGCCGGTACGCTTGTACGCTCCGAATTCATGCCGTTCGCTTGTGCGTTTAAGCATGTCAGGTCAGGGCTATTGGTTGTAAAGTGTGCTCATGTTTATATATACACACGGAGTTGGTAGTTACATCGCATTCCTTGATAAAGCCTTAACCGGCGAAATATTGTATCATTTTGTATATTTTCTTACTTTGCTTGTTGAAGTCTCATATTCTACAATTCATCATATACACCAAGCATGTCAACATCCGCTCCTTCATATAAGGAGCGGACGTTGACATGCTCATATCTATTGGTTTGTAAGGTAATTGAATTAAACAAAAATGATAATGCAGAGGGTGTCTCATGGGAAGCATTCTTTGTACCATATCTTAAATTCCTGTTTGTCATGAAATAAAACTTATTACCATCATCTTATAATGTGTGATATATGGGATTTTCCAGATCCTTTTCATATACCGTATACAAATTAAGGTTAGCTAAACGGAATGTCCCTGGACATATTTTTGATAGTGCGCAGTAACTCACTTGTCCCTAAACGCGGTTCAACCATCTCGTCGACATTCATTTAGGAAAATTACCGCAAAAATGACAAATGTAAGTATAGGAAGAAGCCACATTTTACTCACAGTTATCAAAGAGTTCCATTTATCATGCACTATAGCTAACGACCAAATTGGCACAAGTTGTATTTTTGCAATTCCATGCAACCGTTCTAGACTGAAGTATAATGGTCTGAGGGCCCTTGATGTTGCCGTTCTTTACTTTACCAAAACTGCAGGTAACCAGGTGTATCATGTTATGAGTGTTTTGTGGCATTTAATCTTAATAGCCTATAATATGATATATTATCGCGCGCAACACAAAACGATTCAGCTATAAGTGCACAGCTTTTAAGCAATGTAATCAACTGAGCGTTTCTGTGGGATTTATATTAATGGCTTGTTATATGGTGTATGTAAACAGGGAGGTCCATAAACTTAACTTAGAAACTGAAACAAGACGTTGTCAAGTTGTAAAGCAGCGCAAACAGTAACCAGAGCAGTACAATATACACTATAGATTATATTACACAATATACTATATACTATACAATATACAATATACTACAAAACGAAAGAGGAAACGATGTCGGTAGTGACTCAAACAAGTTGTTGAGGCATTTTAAACCAATCCGAATTAAACAACGAGGCTGTGATTACCTCATATTCGTGCCAGTAAAATATGTCCATTGTCTCGAACTCCGATTTAAATTTAGTTCACATTTTTACTGGTTACCTGGGCCACCTGGAACCATCTTGTAATTTCTGGATGACAGTTCAGAGGTGAAAAACTTTTCTAGAAACGACAAGATAATTACTTTCCATTAGTGAGTCCTACTGTGAGTATTATTCTCATATACACACACATACACACACGTATAATTATCACTTGGTCGTTGTCCCTTTGTCGGTTTACGGTTGACTGCATCCGTTGTGTGCCCGTGTGTAGTGGAGGGGGTTAGGTGGGCGCTTGATTCTGTTGATGTCCTTTTTGAGTGTGTTTTGGAATTGGTTCTTGACTTTTATGAATCTGATGTTTTCAATCATATGTAGCATGTCGTCTTCGAAAGGCTTCAGTTCTTCGATTTGTGGCGGGCACTTCTTGCTTTTAAACCCTAAGCAAGAAGTGCTCCATCCTCATATATCCTGTCAGTCACTTCCAACAATAGTGATACTATTGTGTGTTCTCTTATAAGTTCCAGTTTTCCACTCCACAAGTTATATCACATTCGTCGTCTTCTTGCACTGAAGAAGAGTTAGTATTGCTCGTAAGCTCTGCACCAAAACTATCGGTTGTTTTATTTACGCCTTTCTAGCTAAAATTGGTATTTTGTATCTCATCTGAGATCCAGCCTCAGCGAACCCGCTCATTACGAATACATTTAAATTATAATACATTTAAATAATAATAAATAGAAATTATAATACATAGAAATTATTATACATACAATACATTTAAATTATAACGAAAACATTTGCAGCTTAATTTTGAATTTAAAAAAAAATAGAATCTTAACTTATTTCAATAAACTTCTTAAAAACCGAACATACTATATTGTGATGGGGCTTTTGAGTGTAGTTTTCTATTAATTATCAAACTTTGGCTTTCATGATGAGTCTTCTTTTTCTTCAAATGCCTGTGTGTCTGATTAAAATTCACTGCATATTAAGAGCCAATAAATAATACGTACTTGCTATAAACGCAAGAGCCTATTGCGATTATATGAATTACGATACTTGTTAATTCGGCGTTACATCTTTAAAAGTCGAGAACTTTATATGATTAAGAAGCACATCATTATAGATTTCCTGATCATATTATATCCCATGTAAAACGTTACTTCATCATTTTTACGAGACTGAAATTTTTGTTAGCAATAATCCATTAATTTAAGAGGTAATTATACACGACAATAGGATGAGTGCTTCGATTCTTCCTCAAGTTTTCAAGAACCATCGTCGGAAATTGATCATAAGTGTTTTAAAGCTCTCAATAGTGAATCGTTTTCTATGTCTGAATTAGTCATTGTGAGTCGAGGGTGTGAGGTAATAAGACAAAAAGACACTGACGAACACGTTAAAGCAACAATCAGGGTTTATTTTTTAACGATTTTGTCATCATAATACCACATCATAATGTCTATATAGTGTGACATTACATGAACGATTCATAATTTGCAACAAAACATATTCACGATATTCTTCACAAAGACGACTAATGTATTTAAACCACATTAGGTGATAACTGCACTGTAGGTCTAGTTCTGCGAAAAAGTTCGGATACAAAATGCAACACTCATACATTTGTGGCATAATATTTTCACAAATAGAGCGATTTACGATGTAAAGGATCCAGAAAGTCTTTTAATCATAACTTACAAGGGAAACGAATGACAAAATCTTCTTTTTGGTGAAAGAAGGGTAATCGTCAGGGCGCAAACCCTGATTACTTTAAATGCAGTTGAACGACCTCCTTCATTTCCGAAATATCGCTAGAGAAGTATAGCTTTACTAATAAGCAAGTGTTAATAAGCGTGGTTTTAATAAGTGTAATATAAGAAGGCAAACACCAAAATATTTACGCGTAAATAACACAACCAAATATCACAAATTATTGTTGACTTTTATAATGGTTTTCTATAAGTATCTGTGTAACCATGATTATGACTGTGTTGATATGTATGTGCGATAACCTGTATTGAGACTCGATGGGGGAGACAATTATCATGATTCCCCTATTTTGTACCATAGTGGGTATGACGCTAAAGTGATTTTTTGCAAACGTTCAACAGACATTTGAGGTCAACACTGGCTAAATACTTATAGTTTGTACCATGGCTGACCCTACTGATACCACAAAAGGTCAAAGGTGGTTCCAGGTCAACGCAGGTTAAATACTATAAATACAATCATGAATTTAATATTTGTACGTTAGTTGTCCATAGTGGATAAAGGGACCCTACTGGTCAACAACGGTTAAATACTAAAAACAATTTATGAGTCCATTTATGAGTTTATTTTATTATATCATATTTATTTTGCAAAAGTGAAAGGTCGTTGAGGTAAATCAGGTCAAATAATAATAACAAAAATGTATATGAATGTCATATTTGCTACGTTGGTTGCCTGTAGTTAGTAGAATAGTACTGTATATAGTAGAAATCTGGTGATATTAAAAGCAATGAAATGTAATTAGAGGTCAACAGAGGTCAATTGCTCTTTGTAGTCAGTGGGGGAATTAGCAGGAATGAATATATGGATATCATTTGGATATACGACGGTTACCTATAGCGAGAAGATGGACCCTAGCTAATGATGGACCCTAGTAGATGGACCCTAATGATGGACCCTAGTAGATGCACCCTAATGATTTACAAGAAAAGCTTTTCCAAGGTCATCAAGAATCAAATATTCGAAATTCAGGCCAAGCCCGACGGGTGAAAATCTAGCTTCATTACAACAAGTTTGCCATTTGTAATTGGAACAAAGAAACAAACTGTGGAAAACAAAATGGTGGCGGTTGTGGAGCTTTCTTATACACAAAAATCAAATTAGTAATTGTGATAAAAAAAAAATCCATACGCCGTGCAGACCCAGCACCTTTCAACTAGCAAAATTACCTACGCCTCAAGAGCATTACTGAACTAAACATCCTAAACTTTTCCATTTACGATTAGCACCAGCCGGAAGGCAGTTGTATTTTTTTTATTCCTTGCCAAAGGTAAAAGGAATCTATGTAATCACGTTGGCGGTGTGTATGTGGACAGGTTTTGCAGCAGGTCCGAGGCATGTCCTCGGAAGAAGAATTCAATAGGAACAAATGTTCAAACAATGGTTAGGGTATAGTCAAGGTCAGGGTTAGGATAAAGGATATTTCTAGGGAGTCCTCGGACAGAATGCCAAACCCACATGTGTGTGTATGTGTGTGACACCTTGTTCGTAATCGGGCTAACTCAATAGGAGAAAGGTGGATACAACTTGGTACGTAGGTAGCCATTTTGAGTAGATGAACCTTATTTATTTTTAGGAGGTCAAAGGGCATTTGAGGTCAACATGGGTCAAGTGTTGAAAATTTTGTAATCGGTTTAACTCAATAGAGGCAACCGGGATGAAACTCAGTTAGTATGTAAGTCAGCCATATTGAGTAGATAAACGCTATTTATTTTTTAAGAGGTCAAATGTCATTTGAGGTCAACATGTTGAAAACCTTGTAATAGGGGTAGCTCAATAGGAGAAATGTGGATGAAATGCAAAGTTGGTATTTTTTTTTTGCAAGAGGTGGAATTCATTTTAGGATATTAGAATACAAAAAACAGCAGGCTGATTCTGTGTGCGTGAGACTGTTTTATGTCTTATTCTCGTATGCATGTTTCCTTTAGTGAGTAGGAGCAACCTACAGTATATCAGTAATTGAACAATAAGGAAGACAAGGAATCACAAAAGCTCTTGGTTTTCTAGTTATGTTTTTATTATTTATGTCCTTGGCATTACTCGCCTTCCAGTCGTCGCCCTCTGTTGTTCTTTCTCACGATTTACTATAAACTATATAAAGTACACACAGCCTCTGGGTGTGTACACACAGCCTGCAATACTCCCTGGTAAAAATGTAAAAGTTTCTGTGATAATTCTTACTTTATTATACAATCATACGACCTTCAATCCAATTGTTTCGGTATAGCTAAGCACCGTTTATTAATATGTGTGAAATTTTGTCCTCGTTGAAATTCATTATATTTAAATTGCCTCCTTTTTGCTGTTCAAAATGTATCCCTTTATAGCACATTTAATTAAATACCTCATAAATATGAAATACATTTGAATCCCCCTTTTTGCAGGGACACCCTTGGATTTTATACAGAGAATTTTAAGGATCCCCTCCTCAGAAGTAAAAAATCAAGGGGCCTTTGTAAAAACGTGTGAACTCGATAGTGCTTACACTGCCCGTGACATCTTGCATGTTTAACAGAATAGTTAGTGGCAATAAATATGTACACCATTTAACCCCCATCCCTCCCGAAAAATGGATACTTCAGTAATACTGAGAGTGCACATTTGAAACATTGATATTGAACAGAACAATATATTTTGATGCTAATTTCAGTGTCTTGTGTATCTTTGTATCCTCTTTCATACAAGCTAAGGTTTATTTGGATGCTGATTGTAGTGTCTTGTGTATCTTTTTATTCTTTCATACACACTATGGGTACCTGTTGGGTTTGTGTCACCTTTATTTGGATGCTGATTTCAGTGTCTTGTGTATATTTGTATCCTCTTTCATATAAGCAAGGGTTACCTGTTGGGTTTGTGGCACCTTTATTTGAATGCTGAATACAGTGTCTTGTGTATCTTTTTATTCTCTTTCATACACGCTACGGTTACCTGTTGGGTTTGTGTCACCTTTATTTTGATGCTGATTTCAGTGTCTTGTGTATCTTTTTTATCCTCTTTCATACACGCTATGGTTACCTTTTGGGTTTGCTTATTCTTTAACTTAATTCCAGATTGCACTTTTAGCTAGTAGATGTTGGCATGTACTAAGTGTGGATGATATGGGTGTCATGTTGGTGTGGGTCGGATCCGAACCGCGTTAGGAATATAAACAATCGTATTCATGCTTGTCTTATATTAAGTTAAATATCTTAGATACTTATAACTGTTGTTTCCAGTTTTGTTCGCTTATTACAATATGAAAATAATACTATATAGTACCATTTACAGTCAACCACTGCATGTCGTAACTAAATCACCTTTTGGGTGTGAAGGCATGTCGTAACCAAATCAATTTTTAGGTGAATATACGAAATAAAACAAAGCTAAGGCCTAATACAACATCATATTTGGAATGAAAACACATATCTAATGAAAATGAACAGTGCAAAAATATGACGCAAAAGGGTAATATCTGGTTAAACTCGTCAAATTTGGGACAACAACGTCATATCTGGGACACAAACATCATATCTGGGACAACAACGTCATATCTCGAACACAATCATCATTCATTGGTCGAAAGCGAATATCGAATATCGAAAGCGAATATCTGGGCTAAAAACATCACCCCTTGGTCGAAAACGTCACATCAGATTCGAAAACATCATTTCTAGATCGAAAACGTCAAATATGGGTCGAAAACCTAATGTCTGGTTCGAAATATTAATATAAGCGGGGAAAAAACACACACTTGCACAATAGCACCTGGCATACCCTATAAATCTGTTCTGTGTTGGTTATCAATCGTAGTATGTCATCATTTTGGCATCCATTATTATGGATCATAACCCTCTGTCGGCATCTTCATGATACGTAATGCCTTTATCTCAGAATATCCACAATCTTTATCTCAGACTATACATTTTGTATATAATATCTAGATTTACATTTAAATATATATATATATAGTATTAGATTAATATAAGACCTTTCCCTTGATACGACACTCAAGGGATTTATAAGTAAACGTTTCCCTCTTTGATAGTTATGGATTTTCGTTCCAAGAATTTGTTTCAAATATTTAGAATTCTGATGGGTGTATTAAATTCTTTCGTCGCCAATTTCCTCGGAAGGCTTGAGGTATCATCACCGCCATCCAAATTATGTCACCATGGTTACAAGAGACAGGAAATAACCAGACAGCATATCGTTATGATGATGCTTTGGAGATAATTCATATATTTAAAATATACATGTAACGCGAAATTGTATAATTATATATACCATTATCATTTCAAGCGTTTCAGTCCGCGGTGTAGTTTTTTCTCTCGTTTCACATTGTTTGTATTATCTTTGTTTGTTAGTTTTGTAATTACTACCTTTTGCTCAATATTGCTTAATATTCGAAATATTCGAAAATAAGTGGATTACTAATGCAGTAACTATAATCTAGGTTTTCAAAAGTTTCTGAGCTTAAAGATGAGTTTGCTTGAAATTTTTGCTTATATCGGATGGTTACCGAGTAGAAGAGAAGTGAACGCATGATAATTATGTCGCACGTTCTAATATTATACAGCTAATATTATATTACATGGAACCTGATTATAAACTGAATTACCGTAAATTCAATCTTAGTATACTATTCGCTTGATTTTATATCATAAACACAACAAACACAACTTCGCTGGATGAACACTAACGTGTACTATTACAATAAGCATTCAACTTCGTTGGATGAACACTAACGTGTACTATTGCAATAAGCATTCAACTTAGCTGGATGAACCCTAACGTTTACTATTGCAATCAGTACTATTGCAATCAGTCGGGTACACGAGTACAACCGACGTCTCAATAGCGTCGCTATCCATATCGAATACGAAGGTCAGCCTGTTAATCATACCTTTTGCGCTATTGGTCGCTATATCGGTCAACGCCATGCCATTTCACATATTACCTTAGGAAACATCTCCCCATGGGATGCCTTTTTTACCCTGTTTTATTCAGATTGTGTAGTAAAGAATTATAAACACGCCTGGATTCATTCCAATATATTCTCTCGTTTGAATAATTTGGATTATGAAGCAAGAACATCTTCCCGAAATAAATGTATTTTTCTTATGAGTATGATAATCTTGGTTTACGTGATTGGCTTATCAGCGTCCTTATCGTACATCTGCTTCTAGATGATGTTATTTGATGTACTAGGTTATTGTAGTGAATTTCTGCATGCATAACTTGGCTCATTCACAGTGGCGTAAATTTCTCTCTGGCTTGGGGGGGGGGGGGGGGGAGATCGACATCAGTGACATCAGTATGGACCAAAGACAAACAAGCTTATAACGAAAGCACCTATGATCAGTGGCGTGCACATGATTTCTGAGGTGGGGACCAAATCGGCAAATTCCCCGACTGAAATGGGGAAGGGGTCTACGGGGAGGATGTGTTCCCCTTGTGGGGGTTGTGTTCCCCTCCCCTTCCAAAATTTTTCGAAGGAAATCCTGGCTAGACGCAAAATAATGCCACCAATTGCTAGTTTCAAGCTTGCGATCGGCGGCCATTTGCTCGAACGTGAACAATTATGGTGATGCTGCCGAATACTAGTGTACACGCGCGCAAAGGTTAGAAATAATTCATTCCTAAGTCCCTTCTATTTTCTCTCCTTTCCTCTCCTCCATATGCACGTTTTAAAATCCTCCGACTGGGTGATTTTCCCCCGACTGGCCACATAGGTCGTGGGCATGCCCCCCCTCCCCTTTGCGCACGGGGGCATAAACATAGGACTCCAATTTGTATCATGCCAGAGAAAGGGAAGGTCTAACCATGCAGAGGGGCAGGACTAGGTGTTCAATGAGACATGCCACATGCTGT
>JAODFY010236612.1:0-10094 GCA_027580055.1 Paracaudina chilensis | reverse complement strand
ACGAGCAGCCGTCACATCCACACACACGCACATACACACATATGCTGCGTGACCGCATAGATTCCTTTGGCAAGGAAAAAATTGATGGTTCCGATCCTTGTCAAATTATCCTGTTTAAACATGATTGTGTCAGAAAATACGTTGTTAGGTTATGGTTTCCGTGGTTCGAGCCTTGTCGAAATACATTTTGTAATGCGAGTATTACCTGCCCAAGCACATCCACAATTCTTGATCCCCTATGCAGGGTCTGACCCGAGCGTCCATGCTACATTTTTTTTATCCCCCCTTTCTGACCCCCCTTTCTCAAGTGAGAACAAGGCCATCACGATCAACTCTATCAGTGTGTGTTACACCTGCACCCATCTGTCACCCATGCCCCACAATTCTCTCACTGAGTGTCATCCCTTCACCTAGGCCTGCCCCCCTCACATTCTAATAACCCTTCTGAAAATTATACACAAGAACATTTATAAGGAGGGGGACTATGAAAAATCTTACCAAAGCAAACTGCTGGCCGATGCAGGACCTTGAACCAAGGGAGAATGGAAAGTATGCATACAGAGGACTGCAAGAAAACAGAACATGTGATAAACTGAGGTCACAGGGGTTCAGGTATGCATCATATGAAGTATATTATTATATAAGCTTTATGGTATCCAGTGAATTCTTTAAAAATTACCTTACAGATGTGTTGTTATTGGAAAAGAAAAAATCTCAAGGCATACAAGTCTAATTTTAAATAATTAGCATCTGTGTGGCCAGTTGGTATAATGCCAATGAATATCTCTTCTTAATGTTGATAAAACTATAGCTTTATTTTTATTTCATACTTACCATTCTTCCAAATCTAATTTAAGATTTATTTTAAACAAAATAATTGAAACATGAAAGGGACAACATTAATTTGCTTGGAGTAATACTTGACCCATATTTAAGGTGGAAAATCCATATTGATCATATTTCTGTTAAGGTTTCTGAGATTATTGATAGACTCAATTTTACTCATCACATTTGACATCTATGCCTGCATGGTCTTCACTAGATATTCCTCCCTACAGTCTCAAACAGAGGTTTTGCACATGGTCGCCAGAGGTAGGCCTTGTGACTCATTAGACAGCTGCATAGCAGACCTGGTGTCTTAACCATGATTTTACAGCAAAAAAAAATATCCTAGTTCTATCTTAGTTCCATCACTTGTATTCAAAGGTCATAATATCCTGATGATATCATGAGTTAGTAGAAGAATTCCTTTGTGAGATGAATAGAAACAAATTTATAAAGTTCACAAATTCTTTGTTTCGAGTAACATATTGCAGGCCTCTAAATTTCTGACCCATAAAGCCTTCAGCATTATTGATTAATAAATATAATTTTAACTCAGGCTCGTGTCTGATGCTTTGGTTCATGCTCTGATGTCTGATGCATTTGGGGGTTAACAGCAGGCAAAGAGGATAACTAGGGGGGAGGGGTATTTCAGAAAACCCATTCCTTGTAGCATCCGTGCTACTGACAGTACAACATTGAAAAATTCTTTGGAGGAAATGTTTTTTTGTAAAAAGGTAACACATTTGTATGAATCTCTTTCAATTCAAATTGCAAATAGCAATTATATCTCACCGATCCTCATTTCGAAGAAATCGTTCAGGGTCAAAGGTCAGGGGGTCTTTAAAGAACTCCTCCTGTCGACTCATCACAAAAGACACCAACTGTATCAAGAGAATGATCAAGATGTAAAAAGCCAGGTGTCATTCTCGCAAACATTTGATGTGGAGATATGGCGGGAAGTATAATTTGTTGGGAGCGACATGCCACTATGGGAGTCGCTGGGCGCTGTGGAGCACCATTGGGGCTTATTTTAGGCGAAGATTCTGCCTATGAGCTAGTAGGTGGTAGATAAGTATGATGGGGTGCCTGTCGGATGCACAACCTAAGAGTTTTATCAGCTAAAAGACTCTTAAATACTCTTTGAAGGGGAGTACGAAACATATTTTCTAAATCATCACAATTTGGAATACCGATATAAATACCTGATATCAAATTTTGCAGGAAAGGGTGAAAATTCTAATTGTTCTTAGATGGCAAATGATACTGAAATAAATTTCCCGAAGGTGCCCGTCGGATGCGCAGTAGAAAATAAACGATGGATACACACAATGTCGCGAATGAAAATACTAGACTTAATAATATATTTCTTGTTATATTCAATTTATTACTAAGTGCGCGAATTGGGGTGTCACTCATTATCGATGCAATCATATTAGTTTGAAAACCATGTTGGTAATATAAATTAGCAACTGCTATACAAAATATTAATTTATTATGTGAAAATAAAGGAGAAATTCCTGTTTCGGATTCATTTTGGATGAAAAATTGTTGCTGATTTTGTTTTTCTTACTAAATTGCAATTCCAACACGTTGCTACATTGATATAGAAGTCAAGTTAGACTGCGCAGCTGACGGGCCCGCGCAGCCGCCAGGCACCTTATTATTCCTATTGTTATGTTAATGAGGGGCAGGTAAGGGAAGTCAGTGAGATTACAGGGTGACCCCATGAACCCTCTCCTATGGCCAGTCTGCACAGCAAGCATCCTGCTGACACTGTAAAATCCAAACGGCTGACTTTTTACAACCTAAATGACAACAAAATGTAACAACACACAAGTTGGAATTACATCCACATGGGTGGAAATTAAAAGATAAACCGTGTAATATTTTCAGTTTTATATAACTGTACTTACACATTTGTAGGGTAATTGTTCCCCAGTGATTGTGATTTAAAGGTGCTGTAAGACTTTGGACTCAAAATCAGCAGAAAACCATGTCAAAATATTCTACTTAAAATTGCTATACAGAATTACATTTACACAGACTTTCATATAACTCATTTACTGTTTTCAAAATGCTCATGTGTTATTTAGTGAAAATTTGGCAAACGATTTATACACACAATTTGTTGCCGAAATAAACCAAAAAAAATGTTTCTGAGATCAAATTCTCAATGATGAGTGTTACGGATTGGCAAAATTAATAGACTTGTTGTTTTATGTGACAAACTATGCATTCAGTAATAAAAACATCCCAATATGAGAAAAAGTCACATCTTGCAGCTCAAATTCTGACATAGTGCCTTTAAAATAATTTCAGCATTTGACCTCTGCTGGGAATGCTACATGCTAAAATGGACATTATAATTTCCCAGTCAAAGGAATTAAAAGTTTTCAGTTTTTTTTTTTACCTCTGTTCACCTCAAATGACCTTGGAGCTGCACCAAAAATAATAGAGAACATGTACTGCAAATGGCGACGCTACATATCAATTATGATATATGTGTATGTTGGCCTTTCCTGATAACTTGATTGAATACTAACAAGTCTCACAGACATATACACACGTACACACGCTCACACAAGTGACAACCTCTGACAACCTCAATGATAAATAAAGCAGCATCCGAGTGAGAAACACATCCACCCGAGTGGGAATCACATCCACCCGAGTGGGAAACACATCCACCCGAGTGGGAATCACATCCACCCGAGTGGGAATCACATCCACCCGAGTGGGAAACACATCCACCCGAGTGGGAATCACATCCGCCCGGGAAATTAAAATGTACACCTTGAAATATTTTCAGTTTTACTTAACTGTACTTACAAATAAATTGCTGCCAAGTGGGATTTTGTAGCCTCCAGCCGACAAAGGTTCGCTCACAACTCTGGATGTACCTGCCACTGGAGGGAAGAGCCGTAAGGTTTCTTTAAGGACCTACATAGGAGGTTTTAAATGAGATTCATTTCACAAATGTTTCACACAAATTGGTCACATAAACAATACTATTTCAAATTTGCAGCATTTTTCTTTAGGCTGAAAGTAACATAGCTCTATGAAATCTTTTGTTTAAATACTAGCATTAACAGTCACAAACATAATGGGTATTGTGTTGTGAATTTCTTCTGGAGGAAGAACATACCGTCTTTGTATCTGGCACATCACATTATTCTATCATTTCATCTCATTGGTCCTGGGATAAAATGATGAATGCCACCTCATGGGTGGGTCTAGGTTTTCTTGACAGGTGTGGGATAGCCTCCCAATGGTGGGCTAGTTTATATGAGATAACCATGTGTGGATGTTCTCAATTATAGGCAAATGCAATAAATTACTACCTACTGGCGGAAAAAAACACCCTTTTTTTTGGGGGGGGGGGGAAATTATAGCTTTGTTTTCATGTCGAGCCACCTCTCAGATACTCTACCATGCCGGTATGCATACTATATTGATACGTATGTATGTGTGATGGAAACTCAAGATTGTGAAATGTTTTTTTACATGAGGAAAATAGAACGTGAGTAAGCAAATTGTGTAATACTTTGTTTCTGGATTTGCCAAATGATAGCATCTATTCATAATTGACAAACATCATTGTGCTGGAGGCTCAGTGACTCTATAGCCTGATTTAAAAAAAACATGCAGGGGTGGATATCCCACTACATTTGTACATTAGACTAATGTACATTGGCCAGGAGATTAATGTCACATTTACTTTACAATATAATGATTAAAATGATAATAAAAATCATATTTTTTTTTACAATAATAATTTTTTTCCTCTGATGAAATAATAATTTTCCAGGATGGGAGGGGGAAGGGCATCCACCGAAGGGGGCTACATGGAAATTTACCAAAACCGGGACCAGAAAAAGCTTGGTAAGGGCCTGATCATGATCATCACAAATAAAATGCATTTCGTTTTGTAACTTACCAACATCATGTACTCTAGCTTATTCACATCTTCATAGCTAATTTCCTCCTTGTCACCGATTACTCTATCAATTTCCTCTTGTAACCTGCCAGGAGAAGGAAATCTATCTTTGACACTTTGCACTTTGAGTAATTTTTGCATGTAATTTACAAGAATTATATTTTCAAACAGATCCATTCCCAATTTGCAGCATCAGCAAATTTGCTGATTGTTTCAACCTGTGATACAGTGATTCCTAGTTAAAAACAGTGATGTTTCAAAGTGCCTGTACTTCATTAAATTTTAGTGTTCAGAAGAAGAAACATTTCCATAAAAGGGGCAAGTTCCTGCAGTCAATAACAACGTGGAGATTAATTAACTCATGAACGTTCTGATCAGCTACCCTACCACATTCATCAAAAATATACCTTCATTACATTTTTTTGTATTATTAAATTCATACAAAAATCTTTCACTCACTTTTCCTTCACATGAGGATTCTGACCAACACATATTAAAACAAAGGTGAGTAAATTGCTGACAGTTTCCTGACCTGCAAATAAAGATAAAATTATAAACAAGAAAAGACAGGGCAACAGGTACAGATTATAAAACACTTACACTTTCTGTATTAGGTAAAATCTGTTATTCTATCTGTGGTAATTTTAATCACGGCTCAATTTGTAACAGTCATCCAGTATTCCGAGACTACTGATGTTTATGACGGACAACCAGGATATCTCAGTTAGGTTGTCCGGCCGACAACCAGAGCTTATCGATCAAAAATATATGACAGGGGCTCCAGTGTATTTTTACCTTTTATCAAAGGTGGGGCTATTCTTAAATGTTCTTTCAGAAAACAAAATTCTTTCAGACAACCAAACTTGAAGAACAACCTTTGAATTTTCTTAAAATCAAGCTCTGATAAAAGACGTTATAAGGATGAACCAACAGGTGAATATACCTGCCTCATGTTTCCTTATATACAGAGAAGATGCATCCCATAACATGTTAATGAAGGTTTAACATGTTATTGAAGGTTTATGTTCACGAGCATATTCAAATTGTATAAACAAACCCAACTTGAAACAGGATTAAAACATACATGAGACACAGAAATCAGCATCAATATGTTTGAAATGTGCACTACCAGTGATATGGAAGGATCCCTTTTTTGAGAAAAATTACTTGTAATAAGTCTGTTATGACATCACAGACATCTTTGTGTCTTGTGCATCTTTTATCCTCTTTTATACCAGCTAAGGTTACCTGTTGGATTTGCTTATCCATACAATTTTCTGTTTGAAGTGTTTATGTGACGCTATATAGTGCACGACTGCACGCTCGTTATCAATATGAACCGTGCATGGGTAGCTCTGTTTTAGCTAAAAATGAAAGGCCAAAAAGACATGGATTAACAAATGAAATATTCTTCTACAAACCTGCAGCAAAGAATGTGACAAATTCATCGACCATCTCCTCTAGCTGGAAGCCTTCTTCCACCATTGCAGTCTTGATGATGCAGCTGAGGATGTCCTTTGGTAACTCCTTCCCGTCTTTTTGGTCTTGCAGACGCTGTCCTATCAGTTCCGCCCCGGTGTCTCGTAAGAGACGGATGGCTCCCCTGGACTTGGCCCTGAAATCTCTAGCTTTTTTGCGAGGGTCAAACTGCAGAAAGGTACATTATAGTAATAATTTATCCCCATCATATATCTCTGTATTTATTGCCAAGCAAGGGTTAACAAAATTGTAACCCAAAAATTGAGGGTTTCCCTTAGATAGCCAATTGGGTAATTAGACTCACAATCTTGCATTAGCAAGTTGACAAAATGACCCTTTTCTCATTGACATTGGTTTAAATGGGCATGCATATTAGATAGAACAAGAATTCAACCTTGCACTGGAGATAGGAACTATGCTTTTGTATGCTTTTAGAGCCCAACCCTGTGCTAGAGGAACCATGTTGGGATCAAGAATTAGTACAATGACTACAAAAGCCTGCGAGTTTGTGGGTTTTGTCTTCGCACAGTAATATCATAAACATCATAATCTTCACTAACTTTGTGTTGCAGTACTTCCACTTTTATTAGGAACACTCATTCCTTGTGTTACATAAATACAGAATTGAAATGGCCAGTCCATAGTTCACACCTTGCAGAGGGACTTTTTTCTCTTTCTTTTAAAGATTAGCTATTGTTAAGCTGGACTTTGAATAGTTATAATGGGAATATCCCTTCATAATGTCAATAATTAATTTGTTCATGTGCATCACTACAAGGGGATATTTGCAAAGCCAGGACAAATGAGGTGGTTCACCAAGACAGCAACAGCAATTTTGTGGATATCCAGGAAATATTTCCGTTAAACCTCTTAACTGACAACAGAGCTCTGTAGTACTAAAACTCCATACTTCACATTTTCTCTATTTTTTTCAGGCAAAAATCAAATTCTCTTTGATATGTGGATTTTGGTTTTTTGATATGTAGATTTTTGAAATATTTTTTTATTTTAGTTAAAAGCATCTGGCAACATCTGTGATGTCATTTCATTTGGGCTGGAAAACTCTTTATTATTCTTATAATTTTCTTGCTTTTCATCTGATTAATTTCAAATACATAGTTTGCCAAATTTGTAGCAGTTTTGAAAAAATGTATAGTAGAGCCATAATTGTTGCTCAAAGAATATATTTCTATAGATAAAATATTTCAAGACAAAAATAACTCATAAAAGTATAAAGAAAGAACAATAAAAGCTCCCAGATACAATGTGCATCTGGGATGTCACAAACATTGCCAGATTGTAAGTTCTAAATTAAAATTATTAATTAAAATAAAATAATTAAAACTGATTTCAAAAGTAAATATCTCAACAACTAAAAACTGTGATGGGACTTTCATCATTGAGTGTGATTTGTTTTCCTCTTAATTATCAGAAATTTTGGGTTTTCATCTGGATTTTTTTTTTAAATATGCCATTCTCACAAAACATGAAGGTGCCATAAAAAAAAAAATAATAATACCTACATGAAGTGAAAATTTCAAAGTGCTCAAAAAGGAACCTTCAAAACAGGTGGATACAACATTGGTGAAAGCCGTCCTCTCAGTTATCATGTCCTCTTTCATTGAAAAGCCGGTCTGTAACAGGGTAAAACAAAACAAATGAATGCAGTAAATACCAAGTTAGGCTTTGACATTCCTCCAGTGACGGTAAATTTATAACCCAAATAAAAATAAAACCAGAAAACCAAAAGGCTTTGTGGTTCTGATGCCAATGAAGAGATTTTATTAACCTTAGTTACAAAATTTCATTGTGATATGAAAATATTTACATTTAAAAAAAGAATTATAATCCCAGCCCACTCAATAATATTCCTGTCCTGGACAATAATTCAATATTTATAACTCGCCTTCTCGAGATATTGTGTTTAAAAGCTATTTTGAGCGATTTAGCATTAAGCCCCACCCACTCATGAATATTAATTAGATATAAGTAACTGGGAAAATGTACCACTCATCAACTTACATCACCATACCAAGTATAAAGAAGAATGGACATAACATTGCGAAGATATTGACATTTTCAGGATTTCACTTTAAGCCCCGCCTTTTCATTAATGTTCATGGCATGACCACCAAAAACAATAGGGATCATGTACTCATTATGGCCAACATATATACCAAGTATAACATCATTCCATCTTCACCTTCTTGAGATATCATGTTTACAAGCTATTTTGAGCGATTTAGCATAAGCCCCACCCACTCATGAATATTTATTAGATGAAATGTAACTGTCATGGGAAAATGTACCATTCATCTGCTTAGATCACCATACCAAGTATGAAGCAGATCAGACATACTGTTGCAAAGATATTGACATTTTAAGAATTTTACTTTAAGCCCTGCCCCTTCATTAATATGCATAAGCGCCAAAAACAACAGAGATCAGAGGGTACTCATTATGCCCAACATATATACCAAGTATGATATCATTCCATCTTCTCCTTCTTGAGATATCATGTTTACAATCTCAAGTGCCACACACACATAAACACACACACACACACATACACATACATGCCAACTTGACTGCATAGGTTCCGATGCCTGAGTGCCTTTGACATCGGAAACAAAAATTATGAAATTGTAATATCATACACTTTGGGTTCTGGTTACAAAAACAATACCTCAACTTCTATATAAAAGAAATGATACCCTATGTTAAAGCAATAATCAGGGTTTGAGCCCCAAGAATTACCCTTCTTTCACCAAACAGAGATTTTTCAACTCGTTTTTCTTGCTTATTTATGATGAAAGAAATAAAAGAATGCCTGGATCTTTCACATTGTAAATCGCCCTATTTGCAAAGGAATTAGGCCATAAATGTAATGTATGAAAATAATTGTTATTTTAGAGAAATGATTTTGATTTTAAACAATTTTAAATATTGCAAAGAACTGAAAAAAACAGGTACAATGGTTATGATGCAAAAATTTCACAGTTATCTGTGAAAAAAACAAAAAAACAGAGATTTTGTGATTCCAGCCTTTTAAATTTTAATCGAGCATAAATAGTGTATGGTACATTCATATTGTTGGTGTGGGTTAATTATTGTTGTTGTGGTATTTTTAATAATTATTGCGTGGCATATAATGCATGGCTAAATGGCCAGTTACAAATTTTCACTAAGTAAAGTTTAATCATGCATACCTGAAAATATATGCAAATGTTTATACTCTCTTTGAAACAGAAAGTAGATCCATCTACCTATCTACTTTTTAACAATACTCAAACATACTTTTTTAATTTAAGTACAGAACTTGTTATGCATAAACTCTGTATAGAAGCCAGGAATCAAAACAAGTTGAATGAATCCACGTATGCAAGATGTTAACCTATTTTTAACAACATAGTTACATATGTAGCACAATCATAGGTATTTCCCTGCATGCACCAGGCATGCACACATATGTATGATAATATTTGCATTATATGAATATATAATTTATATGAATATATATTTATATGAAATGATTTGGCAAAGTAATTATTACCTTGGCTATGACATCAAGAGCAACTCTTTCAATCGCTTCCTTCATGTTGACTTCAGAATGTCCATCAGCTTGAGCGGAGAGGTATTCAGCTAACCTGTTAGCACTATCGTTGAACGTTCCAATTAGTTCCATTAAGTACCTGTGATTATATATCATTGGAGCTGAGTTATATTAAACATCATTGGAGCTGTGATTCATAGTCAACATCATTGGAACTGTGATTATTAGTAATTATATAAAGATTTATATTAAACATCATTGGAGCTGTGATTCATAGTCATTATATAAAGATTTATGTTA
>JAODFY010236601.1:0-10094 GCA_027580055.1 Paracaudina chilensis | reverse complement strand
TTTATTGGCATCATTTCATGATTTACTTCTTAAATAAGTGATAGGGTGTGCTATACAACGTTGAACATGTTTGACCCGAAAAAGAATTTGCTTTGAAATTCCTTTCACCTAATGTTTTTCGTAGGGAGTGGGGTAAGGTGTAAACAACTTTTAATTTAAAAAAAATCCTCAACAGAAAAATGTACTTCCAAAGATGACAAATAAAGCACCAAATCGTATCTGATGTCATTTGATTATTCTAAAACAATTCCAAGACCATACCCCCAGGTAATGGCATAGGCACGGGGGTGAGAGCTCGGGGACCTGTGTACGGCGAGCCTAATGTGCAATAATTCGAAAAACTCAGTTTATCGACGATAAACTCAGTTTTTCGAAAAACACTGTTTATCAACCAAAAAACAGTGTTTTTCGAAAAACAAAGTTTTTCGATAAACAGTGTTTTTCGATAAACTCGGTTTATCGTCAATAAACTCAGTTTATCGTCAATAAACTCAGTTTATCGTCAATAAACTCAGTTTATCGATTCGAAAAACACTGTTTTTCGAGGGATAAACTGAGTTTATCGCGAGATAAACTTTGTTTTAAAAAACAAGGTTTATCGATAAACTCAGTTTTTCGATCGAAAAACTGAGTTTATCGGCGATAAACTGAGTTTTTCGAATTAGTGCACATTAGGCTTGTCATACCTGTGCCCTCATTATTCTGCCAGGCCAGCAAAACTGTTTCGAGCAAATGTGAAGAAAATTTCGATTCAAGTGGCAGATGAGATATTGTAATTGATTTGCCATATGCCGTATAAACACTATTTCCTATCACCATAGCAACGGTTGCCATGGGAATGGTTGGTGGGGGTGAGTAGCGACCATCAAGGGGTATCCTTTGGTGACGTGTCAATGGGTACCAGGGGGTCCAGTAAGGGGGTACACCCACAACACTGCCGGTGTGTGCACACTTTTTGTATGTGTGTGCGTCATATTGTTTATGGTTTTCATAAATATCTCAAAATCCGAATGGCGGAATAGGCCTACTTTTTTCAAATTTTGTGGAGATGTTAAATGTGACAAAAGGTAAATTTGTACAAAAACTACATCAATATGATGATTTTTGGGAAATACAGTTATTTTGACATATAAAAAACATCTTATGGCCGATTAACTTAATTTTCGGTATATCAGTAAACCAGGACACAACATTTTTACGAAAATTTCAGATATTTTAATTTGAGGGAAAATATGTATTTTTTTGTAAATTTTTTAAGGTCATTTGGTAGTCACCAGAGGTCAATTGAAGTCAACTTACTAAACATTGCCTTATTCACATGAAACTTGGTACATATGGTGAATATTTAGCAGTAAAAGGTACTCAGTGGACATTTGAAGTAACATTATCAAACTGCTTTGGATTTACATCTAACGTTACACATATAGTCAACATATTTCATTGCGACAATAACTAACATATATTGATGCAAGCGAAATATACATTTTGAGAACGAAATATAGTATAACAAATTATTTTGTCTGTTCAAATTAGGCTATTCGATTTAAAAGCTACATAACTTTGCCAAGTTTAATTTTATGGTCTAAAAATTATCGGGAATTTGTTCAGACGGCCAATGCACAGGATTTGGGGATGAAATCAGCGGAATGCTCTTTTGTTCAATTCAATTTTGTCATATGGCTGTATCGCAACAAAGTTTCAGCTTGATAGGCAAGCAGGGATCGAATTATCATGAGGACAAAACATTTAGTATGAGACACACAAATCTGGCGGGAGCGTTGGACAAAATAATGCGCATTACGCGTGCAGGTACAGCGGTATTTCATATCATTTTTAGCCTGAGTGAGAGGATATGGATTAAGGAACTTTCAGCTGGGTGAACAAGACGAGGTATCACTTATGTCACACGGGGAAAACTTTTCGCGCGCTCCGCGCGCATATAGACTATAGTGAATAGTATATAACCTTGACAGCTGAGTATATACATGTACATTGGCCTCACCAGAAATTCGGGCAAATACTCCCTTAAATCGCACCGGCCACAGGATGCAAACATTTTTACCAAACAACTTCAACTACCAGTCTATATAAATGGTCTGGAAAGTGTGATTTCCTGCAATCTAGCAAAAGTAACTTGGTACGCTACGCCCCAACACATAGTGGCACTCCTCTTCGATCGTGTCACGCATTTTGATTTTTTCTTCAAATTCCACTCACCAGGTTTGCAGAGCTTTCTACGGTCTTTTTCATAAGCTAGTTGGTAGAAATCTTAATGACGTTATAAATATAGAGGTCACATGTTCTTCTGTGAGAATTTGTATTAGTTTCGGAACACGACTCACAAGTACCATAGACAGTCCCTTCGGAAACACGTTTAAAATGTTAAGCATTTAAATGGATCATGTTTAGAATTTAAACACAGAGCGTTTAGGAAATTGACACGTGTGTTTAGAATTTAAACATGTTTACAAAGTGGGAGCAAAAAAAGTGTTTAGAAAAATGTTTAATTCCTAAAAACGATGACATTTAAGAAAAAAATTGTAACGTTATTTCCGAAAGGAATCGAATCCTATATCCATCTATGAAATGCAGCTATGGAATGTCAAGACACGCCATGAGTTCTTGAGGAAACAATGACTCAAGATTTCCGGGAGAAATTAATCGTTAGGTTAAGTTACCAGATCCGTACTATTCCGCATAGGACAAGCGCGTAGTCAGGATTCGATCTTAGGAGGGGCGGATTTATCTTGTTGATCTGTCTACAAGAACGCTTTGTGCCATATAGGTGGGGTCCAGTGGCCCGCCTTAGGGCCCCTGGTGGGGTCCAAGGGCGAGGCTATACGATGTGGTGGACATAAGAGGCTCCAGAGCTGTTAATTGTTATCCAATCGGCCGAAATTTTAGCCAAGTAAAATTATGTAAAAATGTTCAATATACTAAATATGTTGGTAGAAAGTCACTCAAAATTGAAACTAGTTCCGGGCATGATGCATTTTATTGCTTATAGTAGTATACGCCTAGACGACTTTGATTCTAGAAATCTATTGAAGATTTCATCTGTAGATGGTGTTCCGTTCCTGTAGAAAACAGAAAAAGATGATCAGTCAATTATAGGTGGCGAATTTTTTACATGGTGACTGAGGGAGATCCAGAAAAGTACACCGTAGCTTCTTATATGTGAATGTGCAAACATGGTCCTAGTGTAAGGTTGAGTGAGATTATTGGTAGGGTAATTATGAAAGTTGCTATTATTATTAAAAAAAAGAATCGAAGACTCCCGGAAGGTAATTATGGGTGTAATTTTACAGGTAAATTCCAATCTGATGTTTTAAATAGATCGTTCAGTTTAAGCATTTTATAACGGAGGAAAAGTGGACTTGAAGAAGACAAGTAAGGCGAGTGAGTAATAAGGCGAAGACAACGCTTTTGAAGAGAAACAAGACGATTTAGATAGAACGTGGCAGCACTACCCCACAATAAAATACCACAATTCAGGCGTGGGAGGATTAAACTAGTATATATTGTTAACAGAACATTAAATGATAGGACGTGTCTAATCCTACTAATATATCATTCATACGTATATTATAATCATGATTACTTCCTTTAATATTTGAGAAAATTAAAAGTTTTTATTTAGGGAAAGTTTGTTTGTAACAAGCCAGGTAACAACTTTAAGTCTTCAGTTACAATATAAATTGCTCTATGAACGTAGGAATGCTTGGGCTTAGACGGTGTGGGGGGGGGGGGGGGGGCAGTTTTGTATATCATTTATATAAATTAAGAAAAGTAGAGGCCCAAGAATAGATCCCTGTGGGACTCCAGTATTCTATACGGAGAATTGATATTGTTATAATTAACAAACTGTTTCCGATTTGTGAGACATCTTTCGAATCAATTAAAGGCAGTTCCCCTAATACCGTAACAATTTATTTTTTAGCAAGATTCTGTGGTCATTGGTGTCAAAAGCCTTTGATTGATCAATAAAAAGTGCAGCAGTTTTTAAATTATTGTCTAGATTGGAAGAAACATCATCAACTAACTTTAAAGATGCCATATAGGTTGAATATGTTTTACGAAAACCAAATTGTCCAGAAAAAAATAATTTTGGCTTTTCAATAAAATTCCAAGCTCTGTTATAAGCTAATCTTTCAAAGACCTTTGATAGAGCAGGGAGAATCGAAATTGGACGATAGTTTGAGTATAGAGTATTGGCAATTTTTAATTCATCTGGGAAATGCCTTCCAAAAATGACCAATTTACGAGATAGGTTAACGGAGTTACAATGTCATCACATATCATTTTAAGGATATCATTAGTAATGTTATCATGTCCAGGAGATTTCCGATTTTCTAAGCTGCGGATAAAACCACAAACCTCATCGTTTGTTACGGAGTAGAATATTAATATTCACATTTAGATAACTGCAAACGTCACGATTAGTTGGGCTTATGTTATTAGCTAAATTAGCGGCAACAGTAGAAAAATGATTTTTAAAATTTCTGGAAATATCATGAGGATTATTGGTGACAACCCATCACCCTCAAAATGCTTTGGAATGGGTCTGAACTACCCTTATTTAAAATTTCACCGATTTTACGTCAAATTTTCCTACTATTGATTTTATTTTGATTGAAAAAGTCTGTATCAAATAAATATTTAGCAAAACGAATGGCATTTCTTCAAGTACGAAAATTTCGGCCACTCGTTTCTGAATTCGTCAACTTGTAAATTCGAAATAATGTATTCTTATGCTTAAAGTTTACATTTGCATTCAACTGGATTTTAATCTTGCACTATGAATCCTAAATGGAGAGGATTACAGAATTTCTTATTCAACTACTTACAAAAACTAAAAAGCTCAATCAAAACTTAACAGCACATGTGCACAGCCATTGATCCACAGTCGTTGTTTTTGTATAAAGTCTTAGTTATGTGTACACACAAGTGCTGAATTAATACAGTTAGCTAATATGTCCTATATTTTGTTGTCTTGGCTTTTGACACCACTTCGAGAACCTGTGACACCTGAAGAACAAAGGTAAGTTACTTTATGCAAAATACTAAGATATCTCTTAGACCATGCATGGTTCTTTATAGCCTTACTGGCATGCCAAGTTTGTCCAAACAATGGTTTTATGCCAAAATATAGGCCTGCAAACCTTGGAGTCTATCTCATTTCTGTTCAACTGATTATGAATATTCATAACTATAGTTCAAAATATGGATTCATCAGAGGGCTATAAGTCAAAATTTGTTGTGAATTTTTTACAACCCATTAAAAAAAAAATAGCTTATTTGTGTGCTCAGAGTTCTTTACTTTTATTCTTTCTACAGATACAATCAAAGTCACAAGAGGACGAGGTGTATTGTTGAGAGATGTATCGGGATACTTAAGTCACGTTTCCGCTGCATAGATAAATCGGGTGGTACACTTCTCTATGAAGAAGGGAAGTGTTGCAGATTTATTGTTACTGCAGTCATCCTGCACAACATTTGCATCCAGTGCAATGTACCACTTGAGGATGGCATTGTAGAAGAAGAGGAACAACATGAACGTTGTGAAAATGTAGATGCCCCAGATGGTCTGGTGACAAGACGACATCTAATCAACACTTGGTTTGTCTAGTTCAGTTGTGTCATCGTCATGTAAGGTCAAAGGTCATATGCAACTGCAATGTCACAAATGTTGCAATATTCATTAAATTGAAAATGTGGACTGATTTTGATATCTCAACAATTTTTAATTTTATTGAAAATGTCACCATTGAGTTTCTCTTCCTCCTCACAAATCTATTTTTACTGGCCTATTCTTTTAAGGGCATGCGTGCTGGCAATACAAGACCCTTTCTCCCACCCTGCTATTGTGATGGGACTTTCACCACTATCAGAAAGTTTTCACTGGACTATTCTTTTAAACACCATAACTTGATAAACCCAACTTGAATTAATCTAAAGATTAATACTAGCTTTGCATCCCTTTTCTGTTTGGGTCAAAGTTACGATTTATTTATTAATAGTAGTGGAAACACATAAAAGCCACTATCACCTGAGATCATTTGTTATAAAAACAGTTTTTGGTAGATACATGCTCATGTAATCCAACATGTCAATATAATTAATAGTCATGAATGGGTGGTTTTACCCATGTGAAAAGATTGTAAACACCATATCTCAATGAGAGCACTATTTTGTGCCTAAATCATTTTATGAGTTAAAAATTCCTAAACGTTTTGTTTTGTTTACCATTCAAGACTGGTGCCGCCACTGTGTATCATGACCACTTTAATATGGCATCCTGTCTCTACACCCATAATATGTTCAGCAGTTGTTGGTATTAATAATATTGAAATAGACAGTTGAAACGGTTGAGATTTATTTCACTGCTAATAATTTATTTAATTCATGTAAATATAAATTACAGTTCATTAGTGTCTGCTACAATTTCAATCTCTGAAAACACATTTTTCAATGCCAGCTGTTGTTTAGCTATTTGAAGGCGCTGCTCCTCTATTGACCTTCTGGCCTGTTCTTCTTGCAGCCTTGCTTTCTCGATCTGTTGTGAGAAAATGGTATAAAAATGGTACAATATTTAAATGAGCGAGCTGGTTGAATTTGTGGTAGAAAATCTGTCGGCAAAGGAAATACAACATGTGTAACTAATTATCTTAACTATTAGCATACCCAGATTGTCATATTTAGTTATGTTGGGTTTCAGGTTTTAAAGGGTGGGTGTAGGTTTATTTTCTTGCAGCAATTTGCTGTAACATACAGTAGTAGGGATGGAGTGAGACAAATTACTCTGCATTACAATGCAAAAATAACTTACTGAACAATGTAAGGGACATAATGGACTTATAAGGGACATATATTTTCATTAATACTAAGATTGAATGTATTACTTGTAACCACAAAGCTCATCAGAGAGAAATGTCACAGGGGTATGTTTTTTTTCCTCAATACAATTATGCATGATGCCTCTGATATTTACCTTTAACCTCTCCTTCTCTATCTCAAGCCGTTGGTACTCCAAGTTGATCATCTTTTCAATGATATTGTTGCTTGACCCTATGTCAAATATCTGAAAGAAAATAAAGGAACTTCATTGATATATTACAAATGGTCAGTAATAAACAAAATAATACAACATAACAGTTTGTACATTTAACCTCAATTATCCCTGCAGTATATGAACAAAAATCCACAGAAAGCTGCCCCTCACAGATGTCCACATCCCCCCTTCAATTCAACATGGTAATATAATAGACTCAACACCCAATTACGATGCCCCATTTTAAATCATTCATAGACAAATTAACAATCCTTTACTAACTTTTGTTATTTCTCCCATTCGTTCTTTTGGTCCTGCGTTGATGTTGGTTGCAGCTTGATAGTTGCCTTGGTTTTTGTTGTCAGTAGAAATTTCTGCATCTGTCATATTACAAAAAAAAAAGATTTTGGATGATAGTATTTTTCTTTGGTATGTATACATGACCCATGTACTCAGACGTTAAAACAAATATATTTTAAAGCATTTTATAAAATATCATTTCCTTCTTCAGACAAACCTAATAAAGCTGGAGTGGGCAAGTGGGGGCAACTGATTTTATTTTTTTTGGGGGGGGGGGCAATTTTTTTCTTGGGCTGAAATTTTTGTATGGTCAAAAACGGGGTAGTTAAATGATAGCAGTATCTTGCATCTTTTATCATTTAATGTGTTAAAAGAGTTTTTACACATATGATAAGACATAAAAATGGTGCTATCATTTACATATTCTTAATGGAATATAACCTCTCAATATTGTATTTTGTATTGCTAGCACTTTTATTTGGGACACTGATTATGTAATCTGGGGGGGGGGGAGGCAAGACAAAAATATGGGGGAAATTACCACCCCCCTCCCCCCAATCTCTCGTAGCGCCACCACTGTTGAGGCCTATAATAGTGAAAATAATTAATTGCCTATATTTATAAGGTAGACTTATATAGTCAGCGATACTTACACGGAATAAACGACGAAGAGTCAATCCCTTGGGAAATCCCCTGCACTGCTTCTGTCCCCAGGAGGGAAACTACCTTCTCCTCCACCTCGTCCAGTGCGACTACTGGTGGGCCTCCCCCAGTCAATCTTGCTGATACATTGTTACGTGCAGCTTTCTTTTTGGACAAACTTTTCAAATCCGACCATTTTTTCTTTACACCAGCAACGTCGCGACGGATTCCCGCTACATTACTCACCGTCTCAGATATAGCCTCCCATGCTCGTTTTTTTGTGGAATTAGTTATTTCAGAGTCATGTTTGCCAAAAATAATGGCCCTTCTCTGTTCTATTCCTTCAACCAAAGCGCTTATTTCATCTTTCTTAAAATTAATATTTCGTTTTGCGGTAGAACCTTCCATCACTGTTATCAGAATTGACAGTGGTAATGGCAGTGGTATTTACTTAGCAATGAAAATGCATGTGTGTATAGTCACTACGTACAGCAGACGCTTTGCAGACGACAACTGTACACACAGTTCACATCAAAATTCGGTAAAGATTTTGATTGGTCCATTATGTGGATTGGACTCTATTGTGACGCAATGCCATTGGGACAAGGAATATACGGCGCGTATCTTTACGAACTGCGTACGCAAGCTTTGTGAATAGCACTTAAGAAAGTGCGTACGTTGTTCGTAAATTTGTTTGCTTACGCAAGTTCTTACGCAGATCTTTGTGAATACGGCCCCAGACTCATAAAATAAACAATTTCTGTGTAAATGTCCAAAGCTGTAAACAATGGTTGCTTTATCTCCCATGGCCAACAGAACAACTTACTTATTTGCTTGTTTGATTTCAGGTTCAGTGTCGTGTCAGGCCTGCCCTGGGGGTTATTCCTGTAACAGTACCCTGGCTTCACCACAGATCTGCCTGGCTGGGACATACAGGTATGGTAAAATCTATGCCATGGATTGGAAACATTTATAAGCATGTCCTGAGGGTACCGTCACTGATGGTGCTGGCTGGCTCAGATTCCTGTTCCTGTTGCCCTGCTGGTAGTTCCTGTAACTCGCAGTCTGTTCTCTGTTAGTGGTGATCCTGTACTGAGTGTTAAACTATCATATTTCATTTCAGTTCTCCTTCTAGTAAGTACTGTACTTCCTGTCCTGAGGGTGACTTCGCTGATAGTGCTGGCTCAGATTCATGTTCCGGTTGCCCTGCTGGTAGTTCCTGTATCTCGCAGTCTGTTCTCTGTTAGTGGTGATCCTGTACTGAGTGTTAACCTATCATATTTCATTTCAGTTCTCCTTCTAGTAAGTACTGTACTTCCTGTCCTGAGGGTACCTTCGCTGATAGTGCTGGCTCAGATTCATGCTCCTATTGTCCTGCTGGTAGTTCCTGTCTGGACCCTGCATCATGTAAGTATCTTCAGTCCCTAGTTTCAATCCCTAGTTCAATCCCTAGTTTGATCACAGGTTCAATCCCTAGTTTGATCACAGGTTCAATCCCCCGTCTGGTCACTTTGTGGTTTCCTTATCCCAACAGCCTCTCTCCACCCAAGTGCTCAACTTCCTCAATGACGTCATCATTGGTCTTAAATCAAATTTATGACCTCACACACTCGTATTTATCCCCTAATTATTATCTTCTTGACTGAGGTTGGCTTGGAAATTTACATCCGTAGCTTTTCTCTAAATAGAGTTAGAACAATAAGCCACTCCACGGTTATGGAGTGGAACAGACTGTGAGTATTCACCAAGGCCATGAACATGGCCTACACACATTAATTACACACTAAAAATGGCCGCATATGATAGGATACGCCACAATGTACAGTAAGAAAGTAAAGAACTATAGAGTTATTTGATATCATGTAATGTTACAAATGGAAATCCAAACCATTTGTTCTTCCTTCTAATTTGTATTTTTTTTAGCAAAAGTAGGTTCATTCAACATATAGGCTACATGCTGTATGTATGGATGTTACCAATAGTAGGTTCATTCAGCAATTATAGGCTACATGCTGTATGTATGGATGTTACCAAGAGTAGGTTCATTCAACAAGTATAGGCTACATGCTGTATGTATGGATGTTACCAATAGTAGGTTCAT
>JAODFY010236590.1:0-10095 GCA_027580055.1 Paracaudina chilensis | reverse complement strand
TGGTCAAGGATGACCTAGATCATCATGCCCTGAAAGAGCAACATTCTGTCATGTGACTGTGCAACTGGTCAAGGATGACCTAGATCATCATGCCCTGAAAGAGCAACATTCTGTCATGTGACTGTGCAACTGGTCAAGGATGACCTAGATCATCATGCCCTGAAAGAGCAACATTCTGTCATGTGACTGTGCAACTGGTCAAGGATGTCCTAGATCATCATGCTCTGAAAGAGCAACACCCTGTCATGTGACTGTGCAACTTGTCAAGGATGTCCTAGATCATGCTCTGAAAGAGCAACATCCTGTCATGTGACTGTGCAACTGGTCAAGGATGTCCTAGATCATCATTCTCTGGAAGAGCAACACCCTGTCATGTGACTGTGCAACTGGTCAAGGATGATCTAGATCATCATTCTCTGAAAGAGCAACATCCTGTCATGTGACTGTGCTACTGGTCAAGGATGCCTAGATCATCATGCTCTGAAAGAGCAACATCCTGTCATGTGACTGTGCAACCACATGCTGATCAAAGAAGGAATTGATTAGCAATTCCTGATCATCATCTGAGCAACATGACATGTTACATGAGAGAATCATTCACTCTTGTTCATATTTATAGTAAAGTGTATTGTTATCTTTTCCTTGTTTTTGCTTAAACCTTATTATAAAGGTATGTGTGTTTAATCACGGTAGTCTAATTAAATGTGCCTGAATTTGATGTAACCTTAATAAGGGTTAAGAGATTCAATAGCTTTTGAAGCTTAAATTTCTTGAAGCTTAAATTTCTAAAATAGCTTTTAAGCTTTGAAAAAGTTTAAAAGCTGTTATCTCTCCATACAAGGAATGACACATGAACTGCTAAACACCGAGTAGAATCCATTAACAAACTCTTAAATCGAAATACACAGCCAGGAAACAATCAAAATTCAATGGAGAGAATAAAAAGTGCCAAAGGTCACAAATGATGAGAAATTGGATTCCAAAAGTGACAATTATTTCTTGTATTGCTTGCAGTTGAATTTGGTTAAGGTTATCAATTGCTGGAATAGAGTTGAATACATTGTTGTTCTAAAGTGTATTCTGACAGTACTGAAGAAGTTATTCAGAGCCTTGTTTTTAATCACATTGATTATGGTGATGAATTCCCTGTTAATTGTTTTTTTTTTTTCCAGGGTAAATTTCAAAATTAAAAACCCTACCAATGGAATTTGTGATTGGTCAAAGCCAAATGCCTCCTACATAGCAACAAAGAGCTGACCAGTCTAGCAGATTTCTAGCATATTGGTGCAGACCGGTAGAATTTGATCAATATAATGATTGATTGGATATCAATCAGCTATTTTACATTTGACTCTATGTGATGACATGCAGGAGGACATTGCACATGATGGTGACCAGATGGCCAGATGCTATTTATGGCTAAATGCTGCTACTGTCTGTCAGCTAATATTCATGGGCTGTTGAAATCTCATGAAAACAGCTCTAATCACATGATGCAAATGTTTGACATGGTTTATTCTCAGAATCTCAGAATTTAAAATCTCAGAATCTAAAATCAAATAATCAATTTACACCTTGTTCAAACAAGGTGTGTTTGTTACATGTGAGTTTACTGAGAATTATTAGCAATCATGTTAACACCTGTTGTGTTGTATGCAATACTAAGACATACTGGCATAGCGTTAACAAGTTACATGAATCTGTATGACAAAGCCTAGGTAACTGATATGGAATACAAAAAATAATTGTTAATTGTTATTAACCATAGAGCGCAAAATTGGATTGCAGCCAGAACAAGAATAAGCCAGGTCATGCATGGTTCATGATGACATTGTCATGTGTGCATATCTGTGGCATTGCCATGATTGAGTGAAAGCAACAGCGAACACCCATACCTACACCACTTCAAACATGATGTATCCTACCATACACGGACCACTTTTTAGTGTAATTAATCTGTGTGTAGGTCCTGTCCATACCTTTCATGATTACCCACAATTCATTGCACTCTACAACTTCCAACTAGCTAATTGTGACACTTTCAACCAATTTATAGGCAGAGTGGTTGTCATGTCTGTTTAATAAGCCATGCACATTTCTACTTTGATTTTGCTGTTCTGCTGTAGTTGGTAGTTTTGGCAATTTGGCAATGCCCTGTATCATTTGAAACCCTGGCAGACTGCATGTAGTGTGTTGACAGCACTTGGCTTTCCTCTAACTTAATAAAAATTCATCTACCATGTGAAATATATACTGCAAATCATATCATCATAATAGGAGAGACAATTTCAGACAATGCATCACTAATTCACACTTGGGATGACTTACGCTCCAGTGTTTGGACTAAAAGGATGAAATCATGAAAGGTTACCAAACATCAAGATATATCATTTACACCCTTTCTAGAGTAGAAGTAAAAAAACAAAATAGGTGAACCAATAAAAATATTATGGTAGCTTTTTACCTTTCACTAAAGTAACCTGAGGCAAATACCTCTTCCTTCTGCAGACCTTAAAGGTACAGCAGGTTGTGGTGAATGATACCAAGCCATTGTTATATGCTTTGTTGTGGCTGGGGGTGGGTTTAGGGCTGGTAATGAAGGTACATGTAACATTGCAAAACATTCCTAAAGTAAAACAAATTCTGTTGGTGTGCCATTGCTTGTGTAGACAAAGGAATTGTGACCAATAACCTCATAATAAAATGAACATGGGTGTACAGTAACCACACTTGGACAACTTTCTCAAAGTTTAGTGAGTTGGGACCTGGAAGTAGTTTGTGTCCATCACCACAGCATAACAAACTGAAGCAGACATCTCCCTTCATCCCAACAACAATGGCAATCACAAAAAGAGACGGGTCTACTAATGATTTGAATAGACCACTGAGCTAGGCTTCCATAGCTCTTTAAGCAGCACTGATTACATGCAGCCATTCCAGTATGTGGGTGATAAGTTGATCTGTGGGAACATTAGGCACCCTGGAGGGGTGGATGTAGTTGATTTGTCACAGGCAATTAAGTTTAATGCAGGTGTGATACACATTTTTTATCACCCATGGAACATGCTCTGTCATTATATACCTGGAGGGAAGTTGTCTGGAGATAAGAGGGTTGAAAGGCCTTCAATGGAATTTGGGCTCTTATAAATGTTTCAATCAACTTTGGTGTTTTCTGAAGGCCCCCGTTGGTAGCCCGTTGTAATGAGGTGGTGTCTAAGGTAGATGACATGATATACTATTCAATCATAAATAACTGTCCAGACCAGGAACCCAACCGTGGCCCCTTGATGTGGTGGAGAACATTCTTAGGTTATTGCTACTCTTGCCATTTGTTGTCTGTGGACAGTGATTTGTTTTACCATGATACAGTAACTTGTCCCGCCAATGCAATTAACAATCAACATAAGGACATTATCATGAGGATACAATGATGATATGTAATACAGCAAACCCACCCCAGTGATGTCAAAGGTTTTATCTGATCTTGTATTGCATTCTCTGTGGCCAGTAGTTTTTTTTTCTTTTCACAATCTCCTGTGATCAATATTTACATTTACTGTGACTTGGGGTACATGTATGTAAAAAAACAATGATATAATGATTGTTCTAGGTAAACCTGTAACAAGTTCTTTTTGGGCAGTCTTCATTTCACCATGGTCTGTCTAAAGTAAACCAATCAATGTGGAAATTAAATAATTAGCATTATGCATAATGCATTATGCATAATGCATTAGGTGATATTACTGTACAGTATGAACAAATTGAAGTTTGCCCTATTAAGTTGACCTTTGACTGCTACCAAAACCCAAAAGTAGCATACATATTGACTATGATGAACACACTACTGATCAATCCAAGCGATAATCATTGCTTGCAAAAAATAAGTTACAGACGTTCTTATCTTGAACCAAAGTTGTCTGTGGTAAATGGTGCTTTCAAAACTATTCACAGTTAATAGGTATATATGTGGTTTGGGTGATTATAAAACTGGTAACATGCAATAGAGATAACATTAAGCCATGGGGAAAGAAGGTAGTTGAAATCTCAGGAGGGGGGCACAGATGTGAGAGGGCATCAATGCAACAAATTTGGAAAGGGCACTTTTCATACTTTGGAGAAGAGTGTAGGGGGAATGCCCCCTTGTATCCTTGTCCCTGCCATGTATCCCAACAGTCCTTCAGTATATATCACAATGAGTTGTTTGTATTCTGCTGTTCAATGATAACATGCTGAAGGCCATCTATATATACATAATGTTGTGGTATGACCGGGAATCAGACAGCATCACATATAGTGCTTGCAAGGCCAGTCATGTCCTCTCTGGAACAGGTGTTGGTAAACCTTGCCTTTAACAGCGGGTTAAGTGTGTGTGACATCTACTGTAAATATTAGTATTATAAAGCTTTGGTTATTCTGATCTTGTTGTTGAGTGTCTGCAGACACACCTTTCTACTTCTCCAAGTCAACTTTCGTTGATCAATTCAATCAGTGCACCATACAGTCAAAGGCATGCACAGATCCTTTGTTGAGAGTAATTAGCCCCAGACATTTGACAGAAATGAGTTACTTAATACTTTTTAAGTAAATCAATCCCTGTATTATTCGTCTATTGTACCAAAATCTTAATCACCAGAGTGGCTGTTGATTGATTGTATAATGATGATTAAGAGGATTAAAGATTATCTTTATAGAAAAGCCTCCAGATCCAACAAAAATTATAACTTCTTTGCTCTATTTAAGCAAAAACTATGTATTTCCCTCCCAACCAGAGGTCTGCTTTTCTTCTATGTTGAATTTGTTGAAAAAAAAAAATCCAATGAAAATATAGCAATTTCTTAAATTTTTAACGGACATAGCATGTGCAGATATGCACCCCTATGTACTATATATGTCTATGTTAACGACTGGTAATTGTTCTGAAGCATGATGTAGGCTTATCAGAGTTAAATGAAATGACCCTCGACCCTCCCTTCTTAACTTCTGACAAGATAGAGGGTAAAAGGTTAAATGGCTCCTCCCTTAGCACACCATCTGTGAAAAGAAATACACCCATGCTGCCTCTGGAGAGTGATAAACTCACAAACTGGGCAACATCATGTTAATCTGATCATAGGGTTACAGAAATCCATAATTACAGTAGTGCATGCTCAACTCTCTGATGAAAGATTTGGCCTATGGACTATACAGAGTGTAACCTAGAAATGTAGTTATTGAAATTTAACAGCCTGGTCCAGGAGGTTTAAATCTTCCTTTGCCCCCAAGGGCAGTGACTTTAGGCTACTAAAGTTTATCTTGTATCATAAAAGTACTATCACAGTTTTCCTTGCTCCCACCCCCATATGTACTCTATAAGTTAGAACTGGCAGAACTAGAGTGTGGTAAGAGCTTTGATAGAGACACAGGCTCAGCATGGCTAAATGCAGTGACCCTTGACCCTTCCTCCTTAACTTATGACAAGGTCAAAGGTAAAGGTTAAACTGTTACTCCCTAGGCACCCCACATGTGAAATGAGATACACTCATGACAACTCTATGGAGAGTGATAAACATAAATGCTACTAAACCTGAACTGACAAGACCATGTTTAGACATGATAGGGTTACAAAAATCCATTATTACCACGATACTTGCTCAATTATCGGCCCAGGGACTATAAAAGTGGTGTTTACCTAAAAAACTAAAAATGTGAACAATGGATATTGAATAGCCAGCTTGTTCCATGAGGTGTAAATCTTGCTTTGCCATGAGGGACATAAGTTTGAGCTACTAAATTGATCATGCTTCATAATGGTACTGCCTCAAAATAGCCAGAGTATATACAGTACCACACCTAATTCTTCTAGCTCAAATTATTTTAGTAAAATCTGAAATTAACATAAGCATTGGTATAGGCCTATAATGTAATCGGCTGGTTGTCTTCATAAATAATGTAAGAATTACCAGTTGGTGCATGTGCTTTGTTTCATTTCTGAGCCTATAGGGGATGTATCACAAGCAAGAGGTGGGATAGAGATGCTCCTCGGACCCACACCTCTGCCACCGTCCTTGAAAATTTCAACTCGAATTCCATTCTCACCTCCCAGCCTTCAACAAAACTGAAAGGTTTGAAAACTTGTGTATAAAAAGTGAAAATTTAAAATTTTAGTCCATTTTTGTTACTCTTTTTCAGTCACCTTAGAGATCCAAAATATTGTTAATAAACTCGATTAGAATTTCTCTTAAATGATAAAGAAATCATATAGACTAGTTGCCTGGTAACCCAGTTGGTCTGAGCCAACTGCCCAAAATATTTCCCTTTACTTTCACTGTTAAATGCAATGAAATTCATGATCAGTTGTTATGGAATGATATAAATTTTGCGGCATCTGTGCCTTGAGTTTAACAGTGAGTTTATTGTGCAAGACAGTCACTTGACTTGTTCTATTTGAAGTTAATATATATATCATTCAATATCTCAACCTTTAGAACTGACACTGTGAACTTTTAGGACTGCAACAGGCCTACCCCTTGTGGTTAAAAAATGTGTCTCGTTGTTTGATTTCTTAGCTTGATTTTACTATTTGACACAGAGATGGGTCAGTGGGCTTTTAGATGGTACTTTTCGGGGCTTCTGCGAATCCCTAGATGGGACTCTCTGACTGCTGTGAGCCAGTGCTGCATGGGTGTTTATGGTGACCTATAGCCCCATGTATGGGTACTCAGGTTTAATATTATTGGTGACAGCTGATCAAGGAATCTTTTTTAGCACCTATCAAACTCTGCCCATACAGAGATGAGGGGCCTTGGGTTGTTAAAGTGGAAAA
This sequence comes from Paracaudina chilensis, assembly GCA_027580055.1. Lineage (NCBI taxonomy): Eukaryota > Metazoa > Echinodermata > Holothuroidea > Molpadida > Caudinidae > Paracaudina > Paracaudina chilensis. The sequence goes on along the minus strand of JAODFY010236590.1, from coordinate 3,293 downwards.
TCTCTGACAGCCTGCCTTTAAATTTGTTGTTTGAATACAAGTGCTTTTCCAGACGGTTTTTCCAATAAGGCTTGCAGTATATGTGGGAGCTTCAACTCCTTCATACAGTGATTTGAGAGAATTAGCGGTTATGTTCCACCCTCCCAGGGCACTCATCCACCCACCCACCCGTCTAAATTAAAAATAATTGAATATGAATGTGAATAATTGAATAATATAACTGAATATGCTTAAAATCTCCTGGACATGTCAGTTCATTTGTTGCTGTGCTAGGTGCCAGTGGTGTCGCCAAAGGGGACCAGTGGTCTCGCCAAGGGGGACCAGTGGTGTTGCTAAGAGGGACCTGGGTGTACATACCCTCCCAAATGTCTGGCGATACCTCTGATTGATAGTGGTGTCGTCAAGGGGTGACCTGGGGGCCCATAACCACCCAAATGTCTGGCGACGCTTCTGATTGACCAATCACAAATCTCATTTAAATGTGAAATTCTTTTTGGAAAGTGTAAATAAAAGGTATTTGTGGTGATGTCATCTGCGGGTTTGTGTCACTTGGGGTTGGTGGAATTTGCCAAGCACATTCTGTGGACAGGTGTGAGGTTCCACTCATAATAAATATTGTTTTTTACCTTTTGCAGGACGGCATACTACACAACGTACCGCCTTGTTTACCAGAGACAGTACGTCACAAAATACAAATGCTGTCATGGATGGTCCAGGCTAAGCGGCGAGAATGGCTGCCTGTATCGTAAGTACCAGCCCTCCCTTACCCCCCTCCAACCCCCCCCCCCCTTACCAACGTACTCATAATCATGTGTGAACAGATGCTGTAACATTCAAGGGCTATAGGTTGTAATAATAAGCCATTCTCCCTACAAAAGATAACCAACCCATTGCAATGCTAATAATTGTCAACACTGCTTCATTCACATGACACATTTAATGATCATACAACTGACTGTATAATACATATCCATTTCCTGCCCAGCCATTTTATGAGTCGATTCATAATTTAAGATCATTACAATGTATACCAGGTGTTCCACATGTGGTGGTCTAACTTTCAGGCTACATTTGCCAAACATTGCAACCATTATTATCCACGGAGTCAAGTTATTTGGAGTACGAGCATGACAAATGCATCTGACAGGACTGTAAATAAGATTAAACTAATCACCATTTTGGGGGGCCCTTGGGGTTGCCTCCCCCTTGCTAAGAGTTAATCAGAGGCAGGACTGTAAACAGATTTATTTGAAGTTCTTGGGGACATAATCAGCTCGATGTGATGTAGAATAAGCGAACCGCATAAAAAGAATCCTGGATTCTCAGAATATGTTCAATACCCTTCAGGCTAAATGATGGAGCAATAAAAGATCCTTGGGTTGGGTCCTTAATGAAAAGTGCATCTCACCTCACAGCTTGGGTCCCAACAATTATGGGTTCCTTAAAAATGGTACCTACCCTCAGCATGCAGCTGACACTTGGCAGGCCTTACCACTCTCCTGTCAAGAGCCCCCTTCCATCACCCCCCTCTCACATACGCTGTACTTTGTATACATTCAATAACAAGGTAAATTGTGGTGGTAATACTGAGGTCATTTGCCCCTCCGAATTTGCCCAACAAATAGTTGCTTGTAGTTGCCAGTGTGTTGGGTTGTCCTGTTGTTACTGTATTCATCATGTGCTAGCGTCAAGCTGTAATATAGTTACTTTTGTTGGTAGTTGTGTCATGTGGAGTTTAGCTTATTATGAAACATCTAAAATTTCACATTTACACAGTGGGCATTTTGGCATTTCTAAATTGGTGTGTTAGGTGAAAGGATAGGCCCACCCCATGAAATTAACATATAGATGATTCAATTTTATAGGATGGCAATGAAATTAGCATATAGATGATTCAATTTTATAGGATGGCAATGGAAGAAGTTAAATTACTATAACCAAAATATGCTAGAAAATGCTAGACTGGTCAGCACATTTGCTGTAATTTATGGGGCATTCATGGGTGGCGATGTGAAGTTCACTCCAATAGTTACAGTAACAACATTGTCTTCCATGTTTTAGCTCTGAATAGGGGACTTCATATTACTTCAGAAGGACCCTAACAGGTTTAAGCCATGTTTTATTCAACATGATGCTTGGGCATGCCTCATGTGTGATATTGTTTCCAAGTTTAAGCTGTGTATAAGGGACTTTATATTACTTCAGCAGGACCCTAACAGGTTTAAGTCATGTTTTATTCAACTTGATGATTGGCCAGCCTCGTGTGTGATATTGTTTCCAAGTTTAAGCTGTGTGTATAAGGGACTTCATATTACTTCAGCAGGTCCCTAACAGGTTCAAGCCATGTTTTATTCAACATGATGATTGGGCCAACTCGGGTGTGATATTGTTTCCAAGTTTAAGCTGTGTATAAGGGACTTTATATTACTTCAGCAGGACCCTTACAGGTTTAAGCCATGTTTTATTCAACATGATGATTGCACCAGCCTCGCTCAGGTGTGATATTGTTTCCAGTGTAAGCTGTGTAAAAGGGACTTCATATTACTTCAGTATGACCCAATATGAGGACATCCTCATTTATTAAACCGTACCTAATCAAGTCCAATAAAATTTGACTTCTCATCATGATTGTCTGATCAGTGACCTGCAGTATGACACTAGGCCTAATTGGGTCTTTTCAACCTGTTACATTCGGGTACAGTTCCCTGCTGTCACGCCCCAGTCACACAGGATGTCACAAGCATCATACCCTGCTGGGGGGTCTTTAGTTCCTGTGAATCCTACCATTGTCTTTGCTCTCCCTGAGCCAGAATGCCGACTGACCTCCAACCACTGGAAACAGGAAAGAAGTATCATCGAAGTGTCATCTTGAATTCAAACAGATATATGTGTCATGCATGGTTCATTGATTGGTGGGGAAAAAGGTTGGAGATACAGTATTATAATATATGAAGAATCTATATATTTTTATGAAAGTTACAAACTAAGTTCACATGTCTTGTTCTCTCCTCTGTATCATTTAATGCAGTGAAAAGCTTGTCCTACACTTGATTTTCATATTTGACATTGCATTGCCAGTTTGGGACAATGGGGTTTGTACTCTTGTGTGAGGATGTCTGCAGGTTGATTGAGATAAGAGACCACCAATTGTCTTCTAATTGTAAGAGAGTTCTCATATATAGCAGGATGTCTGCAGGTTGATTGAGATAAGAGACCTCTAATTGTAAGAGAGTTCTCATATATAGCAGGATGTCTGCAGGTTGATTGAGATAAGAGACCTCTAATTGTAAGAG
>JAODFY010236589.1:0-15313 GCA_027580055.1 Paracaudina chilensis | reverse complement strand
GCAAGGATCATCATGACAAAAAGTACAGCACAATCTGTAGGGGTAGAAGGCTTGAAAGTATTTACAGAAGTCTTCTAATGACCCCTAAAGGACTTTTGGCCTTAAACTCCCTGTGGCCAAAAATGGCTCTTCACTTGACCCAAACCATCACTGGGTCAACAATTGTGGAGAGAGAGATAGGTAGATCACAATAGCAGTTGAAGCTGCAAAGCTGGTTTGAGCTTAAAATGGCCCTAGTCTGCCTGAAAAAATTACTATGTTTGAGATGGTATAAATATTTTGTTGTTATGGCTACTCTGTGAATATTTAAGTATAATTAAAAGCACACAAGATTTATATCAACATATCACAGAAGTATTATGGTATGCGGCAAACTGTAGGACTATTGCTACAGAGAGACATCATGATAAACCTCTTCAGCTACCGTCATGTGTTTATCACCATACCCCTACTAAGAAGTCATCTGTAGGCACCGATCATTGATAAAAATGGGGAGATATGGGAGGAGGAAGGCCGCACTCTATCCATGGACTCACCTACAAAAACTTTCCCGAGAATACCAGGTATGGCGTTCTCCGTCTGCACAGGGTTTAATTGCAAGTACTCTATACACGTCTCTTCGGACGGGAAGGCACCCTCTGGGTCACAGAATGTTTCTCCTAGTTCTGTCAGCTCTGTTTCGTTCTCGTTCCTGAAGAAGGAGCAGTTACTCTTCCGGCTCAGTTCATATTCCAGGGCTACGTTCTCACCATCCTCCGAGCGCTGGTTACAGTAGCTGTTGGGAGGAAGACACGACAACCTCAACAATGGTTTATCTTTGCTTTTAAAAACAAAACAGATGCCACAGCCATCGGAGCCATGGTTCCTACCAACGGCTGTAATATTGCAACAGTGAGTTTGCCCTTCCTTAACATACCAGGCAGAGAAATATTTCATGCACTCCCACCGATGGCATTTAGTGTCCTTTCACAAATGTTTTGATATTTATCCATTCTAAATCATTTTTGTTTGCTTTTTTTTTCAAATGGAGTATACTTGAAAATACTCATCACAAGCGAATTTTGTCATTTTTCAACCCTGTTACTACTTAAATAGTAGTTTCCATTCATAGTGGCTACAGAACTGACGGATATTTGATATGTCAGCATTTTCTTGATATGAAAGAGAAATTTGACACTTTTTATTGATATGAAAAAGAAATTTGACACTCATTTATTCTGCATTCATTCTACTAGAATACCTCAACCTGTCTCAATTCCCCCCAAAATGCTCTAAATAAATTAATAGCCAGCACAAGTTACATGCTGTTGGCACAATTAGCAATATAAAGCAGCTTAATCTCTCCTCAGTCCTATATTCAGCTAACTATCCTACTACAATATATTTTCTTCTTCATAGTTTTGGGGTTACACAACATATCCCCCAATGGGCTTGATGCATAGCAACCTTCAAACAATCATAATAATATCCTTATAATATCATTCACTCAAACTCTGAACTGGCTTATTAATAGCTAATAATAATCGGCTACTTACTCCAGGGAATGCGGAATGAAGAATCCAATGTAGATACACACGATGGATATAACGACACATCCCAGGAACAGTAAAGCACACTTGTTGACATACTTCACGCCAATAAACACCAGTAACGACAGAATCAACAGGACTGCGGTGCCATAAACCCTGAAGTTGTTTGTCATATCTTCAAACAGAGATATCTGGGGAGCTATGTAGACCTATTGAAAGAGGGAGCAAAAGATTAATCTGTGGTCCATCATGGCCTTGAGAGCAATCGTCCTAAAAAAAATAACTAGGGAGTTAAGTTAGACCTTTCAGTCCAACAAAATGATAGAGCAATGAGGTCTGGGATAAATATGGTTGTCATCGTAGAGAGAAATCTGTGGTGGGGTTCAGGCATTGGATCCAGATGATATTTGGCACAATCTGCAAGGTATCCGAGTGGAGGAACCTCCATTTTGTATTCAACAACGTTTCCCGATGTTGTTATCTAATCTAGAAATTGTTTGATGAAGCTTATGTTACTGGAGCAGCCAAAAAAAAATATGATGTAAATGTTGTACCAAGGTAAATATAAAACACTGAAAGCCTTCCAACTTCTGGGCCCAGGGCCATGGATACCATGTAGTAGGACCCTCTGTAGTGACCCACTGATATGGCTCGAGGCATGACTACTACACCTAGTGGAAAACACTGACAAATTTTAATGCGATATGTCATTTTATAGCACTGGTATATGTGAAAGCAGTACAATTATTTGATTACTACTTTGTGCAAATGAGCAAAGATCGCAACATACAGGACTTACTTACCACAAGAAATTCAATTGAACCAAGGATGTACATTTCATGTACAAATCGAAAAGGCTTTTAGGTAAGTTCTGGTTTGGTCAAGATGTCAAGTTTAATTATCAAGCTGACCTGCAAATATCACATGCTGGTAGCCAGCCAAGATTTGTCAGCCCATAACAGTATGCAGAGGTGGATATAGAGGTCTAGAGTAGAATATATAGAATATCATAAAGTAGGGCCCCCTTTTAGGGATTTTGTGTCGTAGCATTGTGTATCAATTCCCACCCACTGATATGGCTAGAGGTGTGACATGTTTGATGTGATGTGTCCAAAATGAACATGTACATGATCACAGCTGCAGAACTTACCACAAGAATTTCAATCGCACCCAAGATGTACATAGCCGATGCAAATGTTGTACCGAGGTAAAATAAAACTCCGACGGCACCTCCAAATTCTGGGCCCAGGGCCCTGGATATCATGAAGTAGGACCCTCCTGCAGGGACCACTCCATTTGTGGCAATGGCACTCATTGATATGGCAGTGAGTAATGTCTGAGGGAGGGAAAGACGGAAGAACTCTTAATAATGCAAAGGTACTTGAATACAATGCAACACGATATATACCCAATGTGTCAGAATGGCGAGCCTGATATCCACGGTACACGTAGTCGCTGAAGACTTTTCGTAAGTGTGATGGAGGAACACAGGGTTATCTTCAAAAAATTACTGTGCGAAAATTGAAAAGTCAATAGGAGCAGCCAGGGAACAATATCCACCCTGTCCAACATCAGTGTTCTTGCTAAAGATACCCGAATTATGGTATAACTAGTTAACTAGTTAAATGGTTGTTAAATAAGGGTAGGGTTGGATAGGTTTCAGTTATTTTAATATTTAGCAACTTTTTACTAATGCTTATCAGTTGACTCTAATTATAGAACCAGGAATCACATCCTATAGACTCACTGTTTTGTCCCTATGATCTCTACCCATTTAAAATATCCCTTAAATTGATTATATACGTATCACTATCACTACTGTATTAATACATGACCATTATTCAATCATGCAATTATGAGGGTGTTACACCAATACTGCATTTTTTTAATAACTTTTATCATCTTGTAGGAAGTAGTAATAAGAAATATAATTCAGCAATCCACTTTGTCAATGACAGAAAAACATTTCCACATTCATGACATCGACTTATGATTTAACTGCAGCACATAAGTAGCCTGTTTTATCTATTGAAAGCAAAAGTAAACCTGAAAGCATAAACCATTTTTGATTGTCATTTAAAGGTGTGGATTATCATCTTGTAGAAAGTAGTTAACGGAAATATAATCCAGCAATCCACTTTGTCAATGACAGAAAAACATTTCCACTTTCATGATATCAACATATGGTTTCACTGCAGCACATTAGTAGCCTGTTTTACATATTGAAAGCAAAAGTTAACCTGAAAGAAGAAACCATTGTCAATTGTCATTTTAAAGGAGTGGTATGCTGTCAAAACCCAATATTGTCAGCTGACTATAAATCTACAACCAGGAATCACATCCTAAGGGTATCCCAGTTATTTTTGCTCCTTGGGCAAATGTGATCAATAACATTTAGAGTTTTAGAACTTAGTATTTATAAAGGAACTGAAAAATATGTTTTGCCTGACTGGCAGAACCCATCTGAATTTCCCTTGTGATATACTCCCTTTAAGGATTCTATTGATAGCTACACATCAACAGGAAACATTGAAGGCCCTGAACAATAATTCCCTAGATCAAAGTTCACTAGGCAAAATTACACTAGCCAAACATACTTTATAAAACTGTGCATAACAAACATGACATGAACATGACATAAATTATCCTCAACGAAAATTAAAAGCAAAAAGAAAAAAAAGAAAGATATTAGGCCCCTGAACTGCTATTCCGGTAGACTGATGCCTTTTTTTTCCTTTTCTGAAAGGCAACTTGACACTATTTTACAATGGTGGCGCATCGAGAGGTAAAGAAAATATTGCTAAATAAACCTCCTAGATCACTAGGTCACTTTCCAGACCATTTAAGCTGCTTCTATACCTATATTTTGAGATCTCAACCCCACCCCTCCCATGAAGATGACTTGGTTACACGTCTGCTATTTACATCACATACAACCTACCGTACAGCACGAGATGACTACTATGCCGAAAGCTTGCAAGGTACCGGCGTTGCCGACTAACCACGAGAGACGGATGAAGAGAATTACGCCGAGGATGTTCTGGAGGCAGGGGAGGTACACCCCCATCAACGTACCCATCTGAGGTTGCTCCTGCCGATTACACACAAACAAGATTCAATGATTCAAAACAGGGTTTACAATTAGCCCAAGCTATAGGGTCACTACTGACACACTAACAAAATATTCTGGAGCTTTGACATTCACACAGAATATACTTACATGAACAACTATGAATATGGAGGCTGCTGGGCTTGGATGAATAAAAGGTTAACAACTGGTACACAGAACATGCTAGAAATCTGCTAGACTGGTCAGCGCATTTGATCTTATGTATGTGGCTTGGAACAATTATGAATTTCGTGGGGAGGTAGGTGACATTCATTTTGGGGCACCGTGCACCAGTCTACAGCCTTTGTTTATATAAAGTTTATATTTATATGACTAATTACCTAGCAGTACCAATATATAGATCACCTGACCCTTAAAATAGTAGTCAAACACCAAGATGAAGAGGAAAAACCACTCATTGCTAACAAGGCCCCATAACAATAGCATTTTGGTTTACAGAGAAATTTTGGGGCAATTGTTGGGCAATTACTAATAGATTACTTGATTATGGATGGATTCCTAACAGAAGTTGACTCTTGTTTTTTTTTAAATTAATTAGACATGAAATATACAGTGATGTTATAATTCTACTAGGACCCAAAAGTGCAAACCTGCATTATGACTGAGTGGATATGGCATCGATTCATGAATCCAAAGTTCGATATCCTGAAGAGGTGTTTATGTCTCTTTATGCTTGATTACCTCTCTCTTTACCCCGGTGCATGAACGGGGGGCATGTGAGGTAAAAGTTTTGGGGAACCACCTCAAGGCAATCTATCTAGCAATCTATCTAGCAATCTCCTGATGAACAGGAGATAAACCAACTGTCCTGTGAGTTAAGATTACAAACTTGAATCTTATGGTATTTAGTCAATACACAAATCAAGTCTGTCCAAAGAATGAGCAGTACCTTTCCAAGTTCCCTTTCCATAATTATGTGCCCCTTTTTCAGTTTTTTTTTCAGTTTTGCTGCCCCCAACCAGATTTGAACTACAGTACTTCCGCCACCTCTGACAGAAAGTGACCCATAAACTCATAGTGCTAAAATTTAACACTTGTCAGAGCATCCAAAATGATGACTACACAATTGCCTCAGATGATGGACAGAATATTGTTATTATGATTTTGTTTATAATAATTTCTCTTAAAAATCAGGCCCTTTTCCCAAGCTCCAAGTACACATTAAGTGGTCATTACTATTTGCTTGTTTTTTGGTGGATTTTTTGTTATTTTTGCAAATATTGTTATCATTATTTTGTTTATCATTATTTTGTTTATCATTTATTCTGTTCCTGTACAGTGCCACTAACAATTACTCTGGTCTTATACGCTTTATAAATTATCATTCACTATTATTACATACCACTTTCTGTGAGGCTCTCTCATGCTCTTCCTGAGTGTGCTCTGGTATATTTTTGTAGTTGGCCAGGGAGTTGATGAGGGTGGATACTTTGGGTCTCCGGTCCATCTCTTCCTCATACAGGGCCAAGTTCCTCTCCTGCAGCCTCTCGCTCTGCTGCCGCACGAATGGTTGAGTCTCTCCTCTTGTGGCTCCATCGCCTGCAGAAGGTTATGATTAAATATTGTAATGAATCTGCACTACAATGTTATATAATCAATATAACAATAATAGTTCAGTTATAGGTAGCAGTCATATATATACTCTTAACATCAGATGCAGTAAGATGTGAAAACATTCATTGCTTGTTTCTCTCCGCCTCTTTTTTTCTGTTGTTTTTATCCCCAATCTTATCTACAAAAGAGACATTTATTCTCTTGGGATATTAATTGTACACAGTCCATGCATTGGAACATGCAATGAGCTTACAGCATGCATCTATAAGATGTAACAGATTTCATATATTCTAGCAGGGATTTATCATAAGTAAATCCTACAGTGTGCCCAGGCCTATCAGCTACATAATCCTATTATTCTCAATCATGAAAACCTATAGAATGCTTTGATTTATTACTGAAGCTCAACTGAGCTTGCAGCATGCATCTAAATCAAACTTATATCATATACTACTGTACCAGAGATGTGTTGTGAATAAATCCTACAGTGTACCCAGGCCTATCAGCTACATAATCCTATTATTCTCAATCATGCTCTGTGACAAGTTCATGCTTTGGTCATCATTCAAGATTTATTACTGAATCTCAAGTTTAGTTCTGTGATGTCAGTTCTTATCTCCAAACAATGTTAGACAAAGAACATGTTAAATGTATAGGCTGTTTGTGCATAGCTATGCATGCCAACCATTAATAAGAAAGAAGCTGTCATGGTGACCAATTAGTAAGTCTGTTGACCATCCTTGGTTGAGAAAAAAGAAATCACATGGAAATGATTTGATGATCCAGTTTTACAAAGAGATTCTCATTTAATATTTGCAGTTATGCTGCCTCATCATCCATCGATTAGTAAAATAATGAAATGTTGACCCTTCATCAAATGTTATATAAAGATAAGTATATGGGTTATAAAACAGGATTACATGAACTAATATTCTTCTGAGAACTTGCATGTTCAACCCACATTAACTACATGAAATAGAAGGAACTAACACACTAGACTGAAGCAACTGGGATCCCAAGCTACAATCTTGGACAAAATTCCTTGGCACACCCCTACTCCCCCATTCAATGTTGGTAATTCTCTCATCAATTATGTCAGCTTCTTGTTTAAAAGGGACACAACAACTTTGCTGACAATTATTCACTCTTCATTAACATTGAACGGGGGATGGGGGTTGGTTAAATGACTCAAATATTGACCAGAATACTTGTTACCGTCATTTCCAACAATTTTGACCAAGGTTGTAGCTGTCAAAATATCAGCCCCAACCTCTGGACTCTACCAGTGTCTACCAACAAGACAAATCTACCGACACTACAATTTTGCATACCAACCCAACACAGGAGGAAATGTGTGCAATTTTTTTTATGACATACCTTTATTTAACCCTCATATTCTTGGGGGAAATTATTTAATGTACTATAAAAATTGGTTTGTGGATGAAGCACATAACAATATTAATCTTATTATGTGTGCAGAAAATTATGCTATTAATTGACCATTGGTTGTGCAATTTCTCATGTCCATGTTTCTTCATACGTTGATATATCAAGAATGGATATATTTGGATGTTTATTGCAGGGATTTGTAGACATTACTGTCCTCTTTCATATACTACATGGTTATCTGCAGTGTTTGTATCTCCTTTAACTCCTTGAATGTATGTGATGACTCATACAAGGACCAGCAGGCTATCGGGCACACCATGCAATACAAACTGAGACAATGCTTTCCATACACAGAATGAAACCATGCATAAACATACATCACACAGAATTTGTAGGGCATGCTGCCAGAATGTTGTACAGCATGTGTGGCGGCATTCATTGCCAAATTGAATGCAAAACAAAATTTCATACTAAAGTGCAAATGCATTTTGTATACATACACATTTCTAATCAAAACCCGAACAGTGGTAGTAGTTTCTAAGGCTCTTCTTTCAGAAGAGGTGGGTATAAACTTGTGTTATTTTTGAAAATCATAAATCTTATGCATCTATATGGTATATTGCCCTTTAAGCTGTAAGCAATCTAGGTTACTCTAGGTTACTCTAGTGAGTGAAATCATGCAATGCACAAAATATGTCAAAACAAATTCCACACAGTACATTTACTGAACCAATCATTACTCTGCAGGTAGTGAAATCATACAGTGCACAAGATACATCAAACCAATGAGGCTACATGCTGCCAAACTGTTTCATATCCTGTGTTTTCAAGGGCATTCGAAGACCAAGTAGTTCAAACAAGTGCCCCCGGGTATGCGTTGTGGTCGCCTGGGACAGTTGCACACTTGTTTTGGCATTGTACCTTCCTTCACCCCTTTTGGGAGTGGTTTTAGGGCCTTGTTGACAGGGGCACTGGCTGCAGCCGATTTTTTTTTTTTTGCATGCTTATTTCATGGCCTTGGTAAGGGGGGGTTTAAGGGGATGGTGCTAGTCTTGGAATAGAGTGCTGGTGACACAGATCTGATAGTCAGTAACTGTACATTTTCTCTTGTGGTGGTTGGCAGCTGTGACTGCCGCCCACCACTGTAGCTACATCACTGCCCTCAAGGTCGGGTGGCTAACCAAAATATAACACAATCAAATTTGCTTTGCAGCATGGAGATAAACAGATGTAACACAGACAATGTTTTGTATTGAAATTTCAATTATCATAAGATTAATATCCACTTATCTACCTTACTATATATTCTTTCATCAAAGATAATTGACTCTTTCAAGAAGAATTTGAAAATGCATATTATGCATGAAGCATTCCAGGACTATAAATGTTCATAATCTTCAATTATGTTGTGTATAATTTATTTAGGTTTTGTATTGGTTGTATGTTGTTTAGAATTTTGTTTACGTTTAAATAGCACTTTGAGCATGTTAGTGGCTTTCGCGCATTATATCTCTTTCTCTACAACCCCCACCCAAGGCCAAGGCCATAGGATTAGACATCAAATGTAAACATTTCCAAATGTAAACATCGGGTAAATTACATATCCAGCTTCACAGCATATCTAGACAAATGGAGAGAGAAATATTTACACACACCAAAGTACCATTATCCAATTATCATCACATTTGCTACATCAAATGTAAACACATTGTAAATTAATACATGCCTTATTCTAATAGACACGCACCACCCAAAGACAAACATAAAACATATAGGGTTACTGACTGGCACAACAGGTACAGGTACATGATATTATGCTATAGGCCATAGTCTACTTACCAATCTGACAGGAGACAGGGTGGTGCATCAGTATCATGTTATTTCACCATCCCCGAAAATCCATCCATTAAAACGCCCCCAGTTCAAAATTCAAACCAAATGCTACAATTAGCCTCTATAGCTTGAACATTTAAAATTTTTTACCCATGTTTAAGGCCAAAACCAAAAAGATTGTTACTTACGATGGACCCCTTCATCTACAATATGGACCAGCACCAGTATTGCCCATTGTTCATGTTATAGCTTTTACCTTAGTGTTAAAGTTGACAAAATGTGCACGTGTGCTACTATTAAGGCATGCATGTCTATTAAGAATGAAAAAGCTATCTGGCTTTGCTACATGCAGACAAACACAGAGAGAAATATAAAAACATAAAACAAAATTATCAATTCTCATCAGAATTGCTTCTTTGTACTCTTTGATTCCCCAGCCCCACAAAAATGTAAATGTGTGAGTTTGAATGACAAGCAGATCATTGGAGGCCTTTGTTGTTGCCTCAAGTGCATATTTACTTACACCAATCTGAATACACTTCTCACCAATTTTTTATTTTTTATTTAAAGTTAATTGCTTTCAAATATTGAGCTGGTATTGAGGATTATTGGCAAGTTAATACTGTTAGGTCTCTTATTGAGAAAACTTGTTATTAAAATATTTGTTATTTTTAGCGACTAATTATAAAGTCCCACCAAGTCATGAATACGGATGCTGATGCTATCACTTGCATGACCCTGTTCTAAGCGAACATTATAATGCCATGAAGAAAATGGCTAACAGCTGCAAAGATACTGACGTTTTTTATGCCACCTCAGTTTTATCGGGAGGGTCCATATCACAAAGGAAATTAAGATTTTTGCCAGTCAAGCAAAACTCACAAATTCATCAGTTCATGTTTTATGTTCTGAATTTTATTGACTACACTTGGCTGGGGAATAACAAAACATTAAGACCTTTAGTCTAATTAAGTCTAAGACCCATTAAGTCTAATAGCTGCTTTAAAAAATTTATATTATCTTTCAATCAACACCATAGCCTGTGTCATGCACAGCAGAACAACAGCAGTGTGCTAGTTAATACACATCGTACATGTAGCACATTCTATTGTATTGTCATCGACTTTATAAAACATGGGAATATTGAATTAGCCAATTATTGTATTTTGCATCAGATGCCAAGATGACGTACGTGTTCCCTTCAAGAATCCAAATCTAAAGCAGAAGTCAGAAGAATGTAAAATGTTTGATAACCCCCATTTTTTTTTAATTGAAAGACAGATTTGAGAGCATCATACCTTTATTCTGTGTGCCAGAGTTTCACATCACTAAATGCTATAATGTATAAACAGGAAATTAACAGGAAACAGTAAAATGAATGTTCCCCTAGGAGACATAAATTGGCAACTTTCGCTTAACGGACAAATTTGAAAATCTGATGTTCAAAATTGTCAGCGTGCTGTGTTTTTTCTGTCACTTTTTCGTCAGTGTTACGTGTAATTATATATAATCCATAGCTCTCTTTTTCTGTGTAAAAATATTCATTGGTTATCTGCGAGACATACAGTTTTGGCAGATTTTAGTTGCGCTTAAAGAATTTGGGGCTTCATTGGAGAAAGTTTAAATTTACACACTGATTAGTTCTTCATGAGATGGAAACAAAAAAATAATAGAGTACATCTGGTAATGGATTATCTATCTACCTGTCATGTATGACCCAATTTGTTTCTTTCCACCTTATCATGCATGATTCAAGTTACTCTAAATTATTTTTGATTTATGATTGATAGGGACAGCCCCACCCAAGCTGTTCCAATGTGTCTTCCTCACTCACAAAATATCCCCGATGTGGCAAACTGTCCTGGACAAAATATTAACAATGTTGTAAAAAATCTATAGTTTGTAGATTGTAAACTGTTCTAGAATATTGTTAAAAATTTGTATCGTAGCACATCTGCCAGCATCTTCTACCGTGATAATTAACAGTGGACACATAATAGTACTACCTGGGCTGAGCAACTTGACATTTGGAACATGTGTAACGAAAGCCCCATGAGGACAAATACAGTGGAGCAGAGGCTATTCTACCTAAAAGTTAATTCAATAACGATCTAGTATTGCACTGTCACTCAACGAAGGGCTTAAGGGTGTTCTAGAAATGATCAAGTTCTGCACACCCTAAAGAAAAGCTTTTAATTGCGAATGGGTTCAAATTCATGTCCAAAAAAGGATTCCACTGTTAGATGGGTGTTTGCTTGCCCTTATCAACCAAACAATTTTCTACAGTATGTGGAGGAATCCCTGAGTGCTTTGCTTGTGGAGAAATCACTGAGTGCTTTGCTTGTAAAGATAGGCAAATAGTTTCAGGGGAGGGGGCGTTCGGATTGTAATATCATGGGTTCTTTATTCTTGTTGATAACAAAATTTGATCTGCTCTGTATTTTATTATTACAATTAATTAAAATTGTTGCAAATTTTGGATTTTTTTTTTTGAAAGTGTCATCTGTGACTTACCCATATCACCTGATTGGTGACCTGCACAAGGTCATATAGCAATGATACACACAGTCTACAATGTATTTACTATATGCCATATAAAACAATAAAGGAAACAAGTAAACATGGAATTGAACATATATATGACGTTAATAAATATTTAAAATATTGAAAATAAAATTGGAATGCACAGGAGGCACATACAACGTACACAGCATGCACAGCTATTAAACAATACCGAAATGAATGGTGTGCTTAATCAAGTCCAGCACTTGCCCTGGGACTCTTTTCGGAGACGCTGAATGGAGAAATGACAGAAGATACGTGACAAGGCATGTTAGTAACCAACGGCAATAATGGTGGATGACAAAATTAATTTCATGTTAGGTAATGAGGTTAATGATTGGCAAATGAAGGTAAAAGACCTGAACAGTGCCTCGTCAGTTTATATGCAGGGTTAAATCCGAACAACGAAATCTACCGACAAAGCCCGACCCAATTGTGCTCTAAAAATCTAGTCCAGAACCTGCCATTATAATTAGTTCAGAGAGGCTGAATAGACCAAATGGCAGCTGGTTAACATATATCAGCATGTTAAGTACCAACGACTATGATAATGGCATGCCAAAACTAATTTCATATTAGGGTTAATGATGTTAGTTAGGAATAACTATAAAGCCTGATTCTGAAAGGGCGGGCCTAAACATGACTCCTATCAGTTAATATATTTAAGTTTAAATCTGATTACAGAGGGGATCTGGCCACCCTAACAAACATTGATTATTGAGGTATATGCTTCATGGCATTTAATATATCCTTTAGGTACAAAATTAGTACCAAATGTATCATACATATATCTGAAAATATGCTGCATTTCTCGTCAGAGACCACCATGACTATTAAACATAACTGCTTTACCCTGGGCCACAAAGGTTCATAGTATGTGAATCAAGGCCTAGGTGAGGCTAGGTCCACCATGACCAACATTAGTTCTGAATGTGCTCAAAGTGGGCATCATAGCATGACATGTACAGTAAAGTACATTGCACAAGGACCAATTGAGTAACATTGTTACTCAATTGTTAAGTACTCATATGTTAAGTACATATGCATTTACAAACACTCGAGTGTCTTTGCCTAAACAATGTAGACCTTCCAATATATTCTTACACAAATATATTCTTACACAAATTTATTTTCTAAACACCATTTGTGTAAGGAATTTATTGGATGTCCAAAAGTTGCCCTTCCTTTAATCAAATGTAGTAACAAATAAATAGTGGATTTGACTTCATGGATAACTAAAGGCATACAGTACATGTCATCCGGTGAACTGTGTCACTGGTTTTTATAAGTAAACAAACTGAGCAAGCGTAACCAAATGGGTTATTTTAAAAATTTTGCATTTCAAATCATTTCGGAAATTGTTTCCAAAATGAGCAAATACCAAGGAATGTCCCTCCTCCAAATCTGACTGGTTTGGGATAAATATTACTAACTTAGCCTTTTAATCAAATTTAAAGCAGGAGTTGCCAAGAAGCAAAACCCACCAAAAAGTCTGAGGTTCAATCGGCTCAGTTGAACACTTTTGAAACTGTGAATGCAGCTATAAACACCTCAATGAGAAAGTTTTACATGTTCATTAAATAAGGAATCTTCCAGGTGTCATAAGAAACCCATGTGACCTCCCTACTTGCTACCCCCCCCCCTTTAACATAGCAATAAGGTAAAACACACCAGCTCTTTGGTATAATCATATGCCGCCCCCATCGATTTCTTAAGCTCCTGCCAAACTCCACAGGTAGAGACATATAATGACATAATGTAAATTCTTGGAGTGTCAACATGCATCGCCATTTCATTTTGTTTGCTCCCCAAGGGACGAACATAGCATGACACACTTAATTAGCATTGTCTGACCTTCATTCAACATGCAGCTTGTTAATGTGCAATGTTGCAACCTTGTATTAATCATATTAGAAAGTTTACTTTTAGATTCTTGGGGTAATAAATTGGACTTTCCTTTATTTTGTCTCATAAACTCAACTATCCCCCAATCGCTGTCATTATGACTAAATGCCACCACTGATATTATGTGATTATTATTCAAATAATAGTCTTAAGGTAATAAACAAAACAATGAATGTATGTATTCATTGTACCATTGTAATCATTGTTTTGTTTATTACCTTAAGGACTATTATTTGAATAATAATCACATAATATGTCAAGGCCATGCATCCAAATGGATGGCCCCTGCTTTCCAGCATCATTGTTATGCTGATGCCAACGTGATACATGTGCATCTTAATTTATTGCATGTTTTATCTGTTAGCGTTATGATTGATGAACCAGCTACATTACACGGTTACCGTGAACCATGGCTTCAGGGTCCCAGACCCCAGAAAATGTACTCTAGATTTCTTACATGTGAGGAATATATGTTATAAGCACAGAGAGTGCTGGGGCCCTTGATTTTGGATGTTTTAATGAATACCTTTTACACGCACTCAGTCTCCACTTTAACCTCATCATGCCGGAGGCGACTACGGCCGTCCAGGCTGTGACTAGAGCAGCAAACGGCTTGCTGAACACCACCGGACATAGCCGAACAAGTCCAGTCATAGCTGCAGTGTTGAGCTAGTGTTAACTAGGCAAGAGCATGTCTACTGGCTCAGACAGCTCAGCATGATAAGGTTTAAAGAACCAAAATAATGAGGCCATGGACCATGATGCAGATCTGTTTAAACCAAAAGATTGCACATTGGGTTTTCCTTGATAAGACACATTTCAGGATGTAACTGTCACATGAGAGTGTGGTGGTTCAAAATGGTCAGGACGTTAGGCTTGTGATTCAATCCCAGGTTCAAATCCTGGCCAAAACATAGCATTTGTATCCTTGGACGAGATGTTTAATCTTAATTGCCTTTCTTCTTGTATAAATTGGTACCTCACAGATGATTTCTAAAAATAATTTGAACATCACGGTATATCTCCCAGGGGACAGGGATGACGCATATTGTATGCAAGTGGGACAATGCAAGGTTTGTGCACACATGTGTCTGGCTCAAAAAATCCAGGGCTCGAAAAATCAAACTAGATTCCCTTGAAGCCGCTTCTTCTCTTCTCTGCGCCGGCACTCCGTGAGACATGCCTCGATGGTCTGCGATGCCTCAATGGTCTGCAGGTCCCACGAGGAGCACACTTGACAAGAGGGGCAGAGATCATGGGGGTCCCAATCCGCCCCAGGGCAGGAGTGAGAACAGGACCTGTTGGCACCTGGAAGTGGTGTTTTGAGGCCATCATATATTGGTTAGGATTTTTAATTTTTTTTATGTCCAAGAGAGGGGGGGGGGGGGGGTTAATACTAAACCCTTGGGGA